>JAPMOQ010052495.1:307256-317913 GCA_026543055.1 Argiope trifasciata
CACTCGAGTCGGTCTTCTGCTGTCATAGCCCAAGGAAGACAAATTTCGTCGCACAGTCCTATCGGACACGTCCCACATTGATTCCTGCAGTTATTTGACGAAGTGTTGCGTGTCTATTAACACTGACCATTCTACACAGACGTCAGCGGTCTCGGTCGTTAAGTGCAGGTGGTCGCCCACTGCGCTGTCCATGATGGGATGTGATGCCTGAAATTTCATACTCTCGGCACACTCTTGATACTGTGGATCTCGGAATGTTGAATTCACTAACGATATCCGCAATGGAATGACCCATGCGTCTAACTCCAACTAACATTCCACGTTCAAAGTCTGTTAATTCTCGTCGTGCCGTCATAAATCACGAAAAACCTGTTCACATGAATAACTTGAACACAAATGAAAGCTCTGGAAAACGAACTGCGCATTTATGCTTTTTCGCTGCGATACTACTGCCATCTGTATATTTGCATATTGCTATCCCATGACTTTTGTCACTTCAGTGTATCTCTTTTTGTTTTTTAGCGTTTGTGTTCATTTGTATTCTAACTCGGGATCGACGGATTTCCTCTGTATAAATTTTGCTCAGAATGTGAGAGAAATTTTCACATTGGATGTCATGACACTATCTAAATTTCAACCGTTCAAAGTGTTTCTGCGCTATCTTTGTCACAGACAGATAGATGGATTTTTTTTTGTAAAAAATGTGTTTTTCAAACACAGCTGGTCTTTCAAATGTTCTTGGGCTCATGCCTAAGGCTGCTTATCTTTTGTGTATCAAAGCCTATTGAGAGATAATTCTGATTTAGTTCCAATAATATGTGAAGGTAGATTTCTTGCATCGGTCTCTCTTATGATTTGATTACTTGTATCTTCAATCAGGAAAATTTGCTTTCTAGATAAATTCGCCTAAAAATTGCATGAAGGAAAAAACTTTGTTTCTCAATTCTTGTTAAATTTATATATCAAGGTCTCATTTTCTTGTGACTACCAAAGTGATTTTAAACAATTTAGGTAGCTTTTCAGGTGGACTTAGCTACAAAATATGAGAATAAATTACTTGTGGTCCTTGAATACTTGCAGGCCTGTGGCAGATGTCCCTTTTTATATATGACGAATCATTAGTGACAAAATTTCGTATAAGCAGTAAGCAGCAAGAAGCATATTTATTGCAACTGAATGGTACATATGTTACTATGGCACTAAAGCAGAAAATGATGAGTCTTTTGCAAGTATTAGAATTCACGTGGAAAATGAAGGCTTATGGAATCATTAATGCTGAACTAATATGATACTTTACGCTAAGGACTGCTGCTCATATATAAAGTGCATATGGGCTCTAGACAAAAGGGAAGTTTTGATCGTATTAATATTTTGTTTTGAAGAAAATCTTGTAAATTTCCATTAATTTATCGTCTTACATTGAATTTTCTAAAGATTGATTGGTTTACTATCTTTTAAATTATGTTGCTTCTTGGTGGATTTCTTTTTAGGTAAATGAATTGAGAGATAAGGGTAGGCGTAAACAGTTTATTTAAATGGTATTAGTTTGGTTGCCAGACAAATAAATTTGTAAAAACTTAAATTAATTGTATCATAAATTATAAGATATACAATTTTTAAAAATCTTCAGACACGATTTAATGAATAATTAAAAAGATTAATTAAAATTATTGAATTATAATGCATTCAGATATTAATCATCTGTTAACTCTATATGTTAAGTTACACTTGGTGAAGACTGTGATATATTTTTTAAATATAATATTTGTTTGAAATTCATTCATTATTTTTATTATTTATCATAATAAATTAATGCTATTACTTGCAAGAAAATCATTAACTAATAATTATGGCCGATTCTTGAAGAATTTAATTTCTTAGCTATTATTTTCACTATATACATATTGAAAAATAAAATAATAAAAATAGGTTTTCACATAATTACTAAAATGAAAGTATTAAACTAAACTAGGTTAGTAAAATTTTGATTGTCAAATACGTAATGAATTATGAAACGAAACTGAAGAATTAAAGAGAGAGGCCTTATAACGTAGAATGGATAGTCATAAATTGATTAAATTAGCCTCTGATGCTATTTTCATTATTCTAGGATTGAATAGATGACTTTTGTCCACCGATATATATTCATCAGCCATGACATGTCTGAATTTACTCGATCATTGAATGTACTTATTAACTTAATAATGCACTACTGATATACACAAACATTATATGTACCATAAATCTATAAATATATATTCAAAGTTAATACTTCTTTCTTTTGAAAGGTGTTTATATTTCATTTTATTTAAACGAAGCATAACTATACCGACGATATAAATAATTTATGTAACAATTTAAAGTTATGGTACTATAAATTTTTAATGACCCATTAAAACAAAGTTATATTTCAACAGCAATATCATGTAATAGTTCATATATTATAATCAGCATTTACATCCATTAACCTCTTAACATTTCCTAGTAAACAGTTTTATTCATACCATTTATACCATCAAGTAAAGTTATGGGGCTATAAAAATTTAATGCTTCATTAAAACAAAGTAACTGACAGTAATTTCATGTAATAGTTTATAAATTATAAAACCTGATACTTATCAATATTCTTTTCAGTTTTATTTAGTATTACTATTAATATCGTTCATAAATTATAAACGCAAAACAAATCACCATTTTTTTTATTAACCTTTCTACGTTTCATTCTAAATATGTCATTCATGTATTCATTTGTTCAATAAAGTAAATTATGTCCTGTTTAAACAATGGTGTTTATTTTGAAAGTAAGTTACTTCCTAATGGACATTAGATGAGAAGCGTTTTAGTTGAAGAGAATCAATAACGATGATTCATTTCCGTTGAGCAAACTGTTATCTTCTTTTGGAACCATCATCAAGAACACATTTATGTTCCACGCTTTGTAACTAATAAAAGAGCAAAAGCACGGTAAATATTTCCATCAATCATTGTTTTAAAGTGAAGTGCTGCTTTTGCGAGTGCATCTATTAAGGAAATTGTAGATGTTATAGGAAACTGAGTTATATTCTTTTTACAAATGATTAGCGCAAAGATAGGCTAATGCAAAAACCGATATTATTGTCCAAAAGTGGTTCAAGAAAATAAAAGTTGTGTTCCATTTTATTTCTGTGTGGTTAAGTGGAAAGTTGTTTTATATGGCTCTTTTGCTCTCAGAAAAATAATAGTGAATCAATGAATTTCGCAGTCAATAAAGTTACATGTGACTGAAAATTGCATTTTGTTTCCAATATGATGTTTCATAGTTAAAAAGAAAATCTTAGAACTCTGTACTTACTAAAATAAATCTATTGTTTATGGTTTATGAATAGAAAATCTTGCATATAATATTTATATTAATTCTTGTTTTGGATTTATGCAATGTTATATAGTTTTGCATATTATAGTAATAAATTATAATTTTTTATTCTTCTCTTCTGCATCAATATTGTTTTGATATTGATGTAAATAAGCCCAGCCATTAAATCTCCTGTCAAGGACATTTTGTCAAAGCTCTTGTCTTTAATTGTCTCCTGATATAAAAAGTTAATGTACGTTTAATGTATTTTATGCATCATTGATGTTTCTCAATTTAATATGTAATGTAAAATATTTTTTTCTATTTTTCCTTCTGAACCAAAATGCATTTACTCTAGAGGGTTCTTTGTTGTTTGCATATGTACACTGTTATCAAGTGCCGTTTGTTCTTTCGTATTGTTCGGGGTTGTTCTTCAGTACTTTAACAATTACAACAAACTTTTAACAATTTATTTTAATAAATTTGAGATTGATTATTGTATAAAACTAATTTTTGCATCGTTTTAAAATTAAATTTAAAAAAAATCAATTTTATTTCTAAAAATTTTTTTTTACATGTAATAGTAATTAAAAAAATTGAAATATATTTATAGTATTTTATATGGTTTCAGTTCTTAAATTTTATTCTTAAATGCATAATGCCAATATTAAAAACAGTTTTTATATGCATTTTAAAGTTGCTTTACAATGAAGTGTAAATTTTAAAAATAAAATAAATGCAGAATAATCGACGTAATCAGCATTTATCAGGAAACGATGATCCAAATGAGAAAATTGACTTAATTTTTAAAAAAGGTTTTTTTAAATCTAGTCATTTACAAAAAATGTTAAAATTAGCAAAAAAGCATTTAGGGCATTTTATTTTTAATATTTATTTTGTAATAGAAAATAAATGAATTCAAAAAAGATTTTTACACAAAGCAAACCACATGCAATCCATGAAACCATTTTTTAAATCTATTTGTATAATTTAATAGAATATGGATTAATATATTAATATAATTGGAAATAAAAACAAAGAAACAAAAATAAAATGATTACAATTTGATTCTTCTTAGTTAAATTAATTATTGTTCTAATTTGTTTGAATGAATGCTATTTTTTTGTATTTATCGAAAATCACGTTTTCGGCCACATGCGTCTGACTATCACAAAAGCATGATTGCTGCAAATCTGACAGTCAAAACATTTCTACGAAAACAAAACAAAACAAAAAAAAACACCAAAGTAGTCTTGGTCACAATAAAATGCAGATTTTTGTAATACAGGCGCCAGCAATTATTATGAGAAAAACTTAATGAATTAATTAAAAAGTTAGGTGAAGTTTAAAATAATGACACTATATTATTAATTTTATTAATAATAGCAATTAATCTCACTATAGGATCAACAACATTGAGAAGAACACACTTTTTGTATCAAAATATAATTACATTTAATGACTTATTTATGATCTTACATAACTTTGGGCGGCTTTTTCATCAATCATATTTAACAGTTTAATTTGGCAGCTAGCAGCTCAACGTTCAAGGTTAATTTATTTAAAGTAGAAGAATATGATTGAATATTTTTTGAATAAATTGTTGCGATGAAAATTTTAATGATCTAGTTGCCAATCTACAAGCAATCGATTAACTGAAGAAAGAAATTGGTGATTCGACCGTGACTCACTTGTTTACATAAAATTAGCCAGATGGTCAAAGCTTTTACATCTGTCAAAATAAATAGAATAAAATTAAAAAAAAATGAGACACCTCTGTAACTTCTTTATTTATTATCGCATCTTCACAAAATTGGTATTGTTGAAAAGGAATTAATTGGCTGCGTTTATTACAACAAATTAATTAACTGTGCCAATTAACATAGTTAATTAGTTTGTACCTCGAAATTTTCACATCAAGGAAAATTTAAATTTTTTCCATGATTCAATGTAATTATGAATTTTCTATGTGGGCATAAAATTTCCTTCCAAAATTCGCTGCAGTGCTTGAGATATGATTAATTTTGTCCGCTTAAAATTCAGCCAGAAAATTAACATGGTTAATTAATTATTATTTCGAAATATTTCCATTATGGCTATCATTTTGTTTTTGTTAATGGATTTATCGTCAGGAAATCGACCTTACAATACAAATTAATTTAATTCTGATGAAAAATTCTACCAAAGATACCATTTCTAGTGTTAAATGGATCTTAACAAAATTCAGCAATTTTTGGGAAATTATTATGAACTTTTCAACTTTTTTTCATATATTGAAAAAATTATCTCAGCAGTAGATTTAATTTCGGCACATGATTTTGTCTATAATTAATATACTTCTTTTATCCGATTCTACAGTATTTAATATACTGGCGGGAAAAAACATCGCAACATCTGGAAGGAATTGTACCAGACAAGGAAAATTCGGTAGGCGTGTTTACACATCTAAAAGATTATTTCTTTTCAAATTTTGTATTAAATGTTTAAATGAGACACTAGTAGCGCCGTTGTTAACGTACTAATCAAGTTTGCTTTAAATATGAGCACTGAAATTGTGAATGTTATTTATTGTTGAGATTTGATGTAGCGAATTGATGTTAGTCAAAAATGCCTTTAAAAAGAAAAAGAAGCCATTATCAACAGTTCACTGAATGTGAAAATGAAGTCTGGCATTGGGGCAATGAGGAAATAAATTTTTCATTGTGCAATATTGCAGAAATAGAAGAAAAAAAAAAACCCGCATCGTATATGATTGTTGGCGCCAGCGGTCAAGGGAAGGTATTGAATCATGATGACCGGTTTCCGATGGCTATAAGACACGGATAACCATCATATTAGGAGTGTAGGGCTGTTAAGCATGGTGCTGCGTCTGAAATAGAAATTCAAGCTGCAGTTGGTATACCACATTGATACGACGGACCGTTACAAATCCGTTACTTCAAGAACAACTCAACCAGACTCTCTCTAGCGTGTATTCTACTGACACCAAACCGTTGCCATTTACGACGGTTACTAAACTAAAACAGATTGAAGGACGGAATGGTGATCTGTTGTATTTTTTAATGAAAGCCAGTTTCGCCTTGGTGCCAGTAATGGGCTTGCGTTCGTCAGAACGAGGCCAGGTCAGCACCTGCAACCAACTTGCCTGTGGCCTAGACACTCTGGACCTACAAGTGGTGTTATGGTTTTGGGAGTAATTTCGAATGATAGCAGGAACATTCTCATGGTTATTCCACGCACCTTGAATGCAAATCTGTCCTTTAGTTTGATGATTCACACTAATGTGTTGCAATTCATGAGCAGTATTTAAGGGCACGTTTTCCAACATAATTACGCTCTCCCTCATTCCATTGCCATAACGCAAAAAACTACCATAACTTGTTAGATCATCAGATCTTTATTTAATCGAGCTTGTATGGGATGTCATTAGACGAAAACTCCGGGTCCTCTATTGACCGACCAAGTTTAATAGGTATGGAACTCCATCTCACATACATCCGGCATTCGTACGACACAATGCTTGCAAAATTCTGGTGGTTACACCGGTTATTTATCTACTAAGATTCCACATCTGTAAAGATCTACTTGAGCATTAATCTGTGAGCTTGAAAATTTAATTAATTAAATATGTTACCTAGACAAATATATTGCCGAAACTTAACAACTTCACAATAGTTTTTTTCTTTGAGTTAAGATTTTTTTCCTTCAACGTATATGTAATTTATTTTAACGTCTATTATTGTTCAATAAAGTAATCATATTAAAATATTGATCTTTGATTCATAGGATCTTTGAGATGAGAGGAAGTAGGAGCAGATGGATTTAGAAATTTATTAGTTCAAATGCTCTCTTAGTGGGCAGAAGTTATAATAAAGGCAAATTAAATTTTTATGTTTACACTAGGTATGTCAATATAGTTAAAATCATATGAATTACTTAGTCAAAGCACCCTAACCATTGTTTCTTCTTTGAATTCCTTTCAATATTTTTGAGCAGTAATGTTCCGCCATCTTGCCATCAGAAGGGCTTCAGTTGGTGATGACTCAGTGAATTATTCAATAAATCTTAGAGAAATCTAAAATAATAACATGTACTAGTTTCCGTACTGTATTAAAAGAAAACGCATGCATTAATGTAAAATTAAGAGTACATTTTCGCTGGCTTACATACCATGACATTTATATATCTACACCTTTATATATAGTAAGCAAATATTCGTAAAACATCCATTTTTGATTTTCACATATCAGCAAAAGTGGTCTCCACGAAAATTTCTTCCATAGCTCTTTTACGAAAGTCTTATCTCTCTGTCTTATAAAAAATTATGGACCCTAGCTAAGACATAGAATGCCTTGCATGGCATTCAACAAAAATTTGTTAAGAAATATAGATCTTCGGCGTGAATAACATTTTTACTGAATATCTATTGCGAGTGTGCGCTTTGAATCTCTGCCGCAACTGCAGTTGTAGTTACAATATCACACAGAATGTCCTTAGACTTAATTAACTGCGTTTAAGATTTATTGAGCTTACTCCACGCGATATAAGATAAAACTCTTGACAAATGTGGTTCAAAATTTGATAAGAATCTACATTTTAGTTTCTACATTTAAAATCTACATTTAGATTTGCACTCGAAAATCCATATAGACAACCTTTCTTTAAATAAGCTTTGAAAAAAAAAATTAATACCAAATTTTGATTTTTGCAAAAATCAAAATTTGGTATCTCATATTCTAAAGATGTTTTCTGAGTTACTGAGTACACAAACAGAAAGACAACTGTAATTCCAAAATGTGTTTTTTAAATTTGGGAATGTCTGAAATGTGGAGATCAGATAAAATTTAGAGTCGGAATATTTTGGTTCTTTCTCTATGATTCCTTCATATACGAGAAAGTAAAAATAAGTAAGGATAAGTATAGTGAAAGTTAAAGATGAAGTAAATAAAAAATGCAGAGATATGTGAAAGGGAAGTACGTGTCTTTTGGATATATAATTCCAGACATATTTCGGATGACGATTCCAGTGAATAGGTATTATATTGTATATTCTGCGAATATTTCTAGATTTTTGTCACATTTTAATGTATTGCCATATGATGATTTCAATAAATTTATCCGCAATTTCTCTTTATAAGATAAATGAATATACATGTGTTTGTGAGTTAGTGCCTACAGGCCAAACCGTTTGACCAACAAGTGCAATACTAGCCTCGAATATGTTTTGGAAGATGAAATAAATATATTTTCCTGGACCTTCTAATGGTAAGTAACGTCAGTTTTACAGCTAAAGAGAGCAATTGATTGAAAAATTAAGATGTATGAATGAATGAACTATAAATATAATGTGTAAAAAATGTATAGCGTGTGGTATTTATCACACACCTACGATAATGTTTGACTTTTTACTACTGTTTACTCCTAATAAATACTATGTTGGATTTTTTTTCTTGCGTATTGCAAAATTAAATAGGCTTATAATGAATAGTATTTTATGAATCTCTATTAATTATAAAAATGAAAACATGTGTGTGCATTTATCTGCCTGTAGGTTGACACCTTATAGATTTTTTTTTTGGCCTCAACTTCAAAATTTAGCCCATATATAATATGGAAGATATAATGTGGATGTTGGAGCAATTTTTAGGTATTTCAATAGAATTTTAGCAAATTACATCCAAGGATATTGGAACCCTTAATATAGCCTTTACATTCAAAGATATCGGATCGCAAAATTGATTTTTTAAATTAATTTAAGATATCACCTTTTCAATTATATAAATTTTCCCTTTGAATTTTTTTCTAGTTTTAATTAATTAAAAAATATTTTTAGCATACTTTTTAAGAACACATTTACTATAAAATAAATAAAAATAAAATTCAATCTACATGAGCACGTTACGTATGCATGAAAAATATTAGACTGCGAAAGCTCCTCTTAAAACATTAATTAGCGCAACATACTAAAATCCAGAAAAATGTAATTTTTAGCATATGTCTATGCAATGTTTAATAAGTATGAAATATATGTTTTCGAAGAATAAGGGCAGGAAAAAGTTTTTTTGACTTAAAATATATATATATATATATATATATATATATATATATATATATATATATATATATATACACTAAAGGGACAAAAGTCATGGGATAGCAATATGCAAATATACAGATGGCAGTAGTATCGCAACGAAAAAGTATAAATGCGCAGTTCGTTTTCCAGAGCTTTCATTTGTGTTCAAGTTATTCATGTGAACAGGTTTTTCGTGATTTATGGCGGCACGACGAGAATTAACAGACTTTGAACGTGGAATGTTAGTTGGAGCTAGACTCATGGGTCATTCCATTGCGGATATCGTTAGTGAATTCAACATTCCGAGATCCACAGTATCAAGAGTGTGCCGAGAGTATGAAATTTCAGGCATCACATCCCATCATGGACAGCGCAGTGGGCGACCACCTGCACTTAACGACCGAGACCGCCGACGTCTGTGTAGAATGGTCAATGTTAATAGACACGCAACACTTCGTCAAATAACTGCAGGAATCAATGTGGGACGTACGAGGGACGTGTCCGATAGGACTGTGCGGCGAAATTTGTCTTCCTTGGGCTATGACAGCAGAAGACCGACTCGAGTGCCTTTACTGAGAGCACGACATCGCCTGCAGCGACTCTCCTGGACTCGTGAGCATATCGACTGGTCTCTAGACCAGTGGAAAACCTTGGCGTGGTCAGATGAGTCACGATTTCAGTTGTTACGAGCTGATGGTGGCTGCATAATAGTGTGGGCTGTTTTTACATGGTATGGACTCGGTCCTCTGGGGCAACTGAACCGATTATTGACTGGAAATGGTTATGTTCAGCTGCTTGCAGATCACTTTTAGCCATTCATGGACTTCACGTACCCACACAAAGATGGGATTTTTATGGATGACAATGCGCCATGTCAACGGGCCAGAACTGTTCGCGATTGGTTTGAAGAACATTCCGGACAATTCCAGCGCATGATCTGGCCACCTAGATCACCCGATATGAATCCCATCGAGCATTTATGGAACATCATCGAAAGGTCCGTTCGTGCCCAAACTCCTGCACCATCCACACTTTCACAATTATGGGCGTCTATACAGACAGCATGGCTCAATATTCCTGCAGAGGACTTCCAAAGACTTGTGTACTCCATGACACGTCGAGTTGTTGCACTTCGCCGGGCAAAAGGAGGACCGGCACGATATTAACAGTCATCCCATGACTTTTTTCACTTCAGTGTATATATATATATATATATATATATATATATATATATATATATATATATATCT
>JAPMOQ010052495.1:318013-353129 GCA_026543055.1 Argiope trifasciata
ATTAATTTAATAATTATGCATCGTTTGAGGCAAACGAGGATTATACATCAAGAATTTCTAATTGGGACGTAATAACTAATTACTAAATTGTTATGTTAAGCATATACACCTGATAAGAAAATGGTTTTGAGGAAATAAAAGATTTTATTGCACCGTGTATGCAATTTAAATCAATAAATGTTTTAGAGACTTCTATACAGATAATCATTTCTATGAATCGTATTTGTTAAAATATTTTTAGGAAGTAAATATTTCAATGAAGAAACAAAAGTTCCATTGTTTTGCGACTGAAACTGTGTGAATAAATATCACAATTTTATAAAAATGGCTGATTTTTGGACAACTCCATTGATTATCATAAAGAAGATAACAATTCAGAATTTGAATTTCCCTTAGGTTTGTGTTGTTCTTTCAAATTCTGCCTGATACTTGATTGTAGAAGATTGAATTTTGTTTTTGTTTTTGTTTGCAGATGATTGAAATATTTCGTTTTTGTTTACAAGTTAAAGTGTCAAGAATATTTGCTGAATTATTGAACCAAAGGAAATTGAGGAAAATGAATTAAAATTTAGAACCTCATGTTTTTTTTTGTGAAATAATACATTTATAGACTGAAAAAGAATAACGTATTATCTAAGCCATATTTGAAGGTAAAATTGAAAACTGAATTTAATGAAGAACCAGAGAATATCGAATAATCCTTTAAAATATTGCATAAATTATAAGAAAAAAATTGTTTATGCATAACATTTCAGTGCTGAATACTTTACTTCATTGTCATATTTTTAGAAAACATGTTTGGTTTATATTTTATATTAAAGTTTAATCGCTCAAATTTTTGAAGAAATGACACAAATTTAATAAAATACATAGTAGAATGAACAGAATAGTACAAGGTTTCTAAAATATTATGAGTTATTTGACTATCACAGTTTGAAAATTAACATTATTTTGCTTAGAAACGATGTTATTAAAATATTTAAATGGAAAATTTATCAATCTTTAATCTTGGTGAACGAGCTAATTGCCAAACACAAACAGTACATTAAATCTTTAAAACTGAGATAAAAAGCCTTATAGCTTTAAGCAAGATGTGATAATAATTTGTAAGAAATTTGATTAAGAAACACAAAATTCCCTTTTTTAGAAATTTTTTATATTTTTATTTTTAAAATTGTATCGTAAGTATTTAAAATACTGATGACATTCAAATGTATGTAACTAGTAGCTATCTAGTAAGTATGGCATCAAAGTACGAAAAGTAATTCATGTTGTTTCGACCTATTTTTTTTTTTTTTTTTTTTTTTTTTTTTTTTTAGGGCCGCGGTGGCCTGGTGGTAAGGTCTCGGCTTCGGGACCGGAGGGTTTCAGGTTCGAGACTGGATTCCACCGAAGATCCGTCGTGTGAGGGGTCTCTTGCACGTTAAATCTGTCAGGCCAAAGTCCTCCCGCTGGTGTGGTGTGGTGTGGAGAGGGGGGTGCCACTTCAGGTGTCGTCCTCGTCATCTGACCGTGGTTCAAAATTACGAGGTCCGTCCCAAAATAGCTCTCGTGTTGCTTTAAACGGGACGTTAATATAACTGAACTGAACTGAACTTCGACCTATTTTTGCCATGATCTGAAGAAAGAAGACGGAAGGTAAATTACTTGTTATGTCTGGAACGTGAAACAAGGGAAGAATTTCTAGAAGTTACCCAGTGGAAAGAGGAGCAAAGAATGATTACAGATAGTTTATTCTAGATAGAAGAATAAAAAAAGTAAGCAGAATAACTCATGCAAAAAAGTAACTTCCCAAATAAACTGTCTACAAAATTATAGATGATCCCCACTGAAGAACGTGGGTATACTATAAATAATTATTGAAAAATTGATTTTAGGTTTAATTAATTGAAATGTAAAACATTTTGTGTCATCTGAAGTTGACTTATAAAAGTGAATTAAGATAGCAATTTTTTTCACGCAAATTTTTACTTTAGCGTATGCGTAGTGTAGAGGAAATATAAAAATCATTAGAAAATTTGAGTTTGAAATTTTGACGACTTTTCATATTTTAGACCTCCCTGAGTTCAAAAAACATATTTTTTGAAAAATGTTCTGATAACCAAAATCCTGATAACCAATCCGGTTATCAGTCTGTGACAAAGATAGCGCAAAAACGCTTTGAGCTAGTTGGTTGAAATTTGGTATGCAATTTTAAAACTAAATTTGCAAAAATTCTGTTAAATTTTGAGTAATATCTGTTCCGAGGAAATACTTCTGCTTGAATATAAGTTAGTACAGTAACTACAAAATGAAGAGAGCTAAATAAAAAAAAAAAATTCGGTACTCAAATTGAACATTTCTAGTGTTGATACGAATTAAATTTCGAGCCAAACCCCAGATGAGGCTCACTGCCTACTGGTCTGCATCCCCAGAAACATATTAATGGGTTAAATAAAAAATGCAATGATTTATATAAATAAAATTGGATACACCGTTTTGTGTCTGCAGGTGGAGTTAAGTGTTAAGTTTTAGTTTTAATCGGCTGAGAAAAACGCGTTTAAAACACAAATAAATTATTTTGAATGCTATTAACTGCATATCAGAGATTAATATCGAAAAAAAAATGACAGATTCAGTAAAATGCTAATTCAAGCTAAAATTTAATATTTCGGAATTAAGGTACGCCAATGCCACGTAAGACATTTCACTAGCACAGAAAGTTTATCAGAGAATATTCAAGATGGTTTTGAGGGATCCCCTTAACTTGTTTTTAAACTTATTTAAAATAGTGCCTTTTATATATAAACACTAAAAAAATGCAACTACTTGGTCACCAGCAATCCTCGTAATAAGACAACAAGGGTTGAATGGGAAGACCAGTCTTCCTGCGAATTAAATGAACATTTTTTTTTTTTGAGAATGTCGGGATTGGCTCACTGGTTTGCATTATGCCTACATCCTAGAGACTTTGAGGATTAAGAATGGAAATTCAGTAAGATAATTTACTTACATTTTTTAAACTTTATTTTGCATCCTGAACGATGGTCTTGACGAAATTCTTGTGAACAAGTAGTTTCGACGAAGTAGTAGCATTGAGCTCTTCCAATTTACAGCGGATCTCATTTCCAATTTTGCAAACTTCATTGGACCATAAAAAAATAAAAAGAATTTACTACGAAAAGTCATGAACAAACATGCTTAATCTCTGTGCGAAATTTGAGCCATTTTCCATATCGGTGAACCAGGTTTCCATCGCTTCTTCGAAGAATCTTGCTGTTATTGAAGGGAGATGGATTTTAATGCTTCTTTGAAGCATTTTCTTAGTCTGGAAATTATTTGAGTTTTATTTAAAAGAAGAATAGAGAGTAAGAATTTCTAAGCATTCGCCCTCCGAAATGGCAATTTTGGAATGCTGAATAAAAACTTGTTGCCTGGACTTCCATTCGTTTCAAAAGATTGAATCGGCTACAAGAGAAAAACAAGTTAAACAAGATCTGTAATGACAGCCTTTTGCATCTTTCTGGATAAATCGGATTAAAGTCAAATAATTTTACCTTTTTATTTCATTAGGAGTGGTGACTGCAATATCAAAAAATAACTTCAGTTTAATAAGTAACTTCAAAAGAACGTTAAAGCGCATTTCACTCCAAGTGGTAAGATGTTTCAAAGAGGGGTTTGGAAACTCATTCTTTCATCTATATGACAAATGCTTTAATCTTTACATTAAATAAAGCTATCATGTGCTCTCAGTGCCTGTAATAATAAGTTATCTTACCAGTTAGATGAACACCGCATAGAAGGAAAAGAAGAGGAAAAAAAGAAAGAAATGACAAACCATTCAAGAATCTCCACATAGAACCCTATCGCTGTCAAATTCTACACGGCTGTATTTAATGTTTTGGCGAAGTAACAATTAAATGAAGGAAATAAGAATACCTGAAAATAAATGGCAACAATAGGTTGAGCTTACAGATAAATTTTTATATTTACAGACTCAACCTCTTTGAATTTTTGATGCCGTCAACTATAAGTTAACTATATAGAGATTACTAATAGAAGAGAAAAAAACGAAAAATGATAAAAATTAGTAAATAGAAATGTAAGCTTATATATAGCATATAAACTAGCCTTGTAGAATCAGAATTCTGTAATTACTGTTTGGGTGTCCTGGTTTGGATTTCTGTTTTTCTTTGTGAGAGCGTGGTTAATTAGTTCTATTGGGTATTGTATTTACCAAGAAAACAGGCTGATTTTGACGAGGGACATTTTGGTCTTGACTATTGAATGATCTTGAAAAGGTTTTGATATTTGTGAATATGATTTACTTTAGGATAGATCGTTCTGCAAGAAAGCTGCTCTCCTGTATCATTCTTCTTCGAGATTTGTTATTGTTTTTCTCATGGACCATGACAGAGTTAGCCAGCTGTCAGTGGCTAAGTGAATTGAGGATCCTGTCTCCCTACAGCTACAGGAAGGCCAGATGAAATCTGCATCAATCTTTTGAATTATATCGTAAAATAAACATTTTTGTATATGACTTTTAGAAATAAATTAGTTTTATTGTCTCTTATCATTTTTTATGGTCCATTTGAGGTCCAGATTTTTTCCTAAACCGAGCTGAGGTTAGGGTTAGAAGAATTTCGACCGATTATTTCAAATGATTCTATTAATTTTCTTTGTGTTTGATATATTTAAAATCAAATATTGTTAATGAATCGATCTTTCGGTTTCACTCTGAAGTACTTTTAAATTAAAAGAAAACAGAATAAAGGAAATAAAAAATGTCTAATCTGCATTTCATTACCGCAACTGACGTAGGAAATTTAGACATGTGCGTTATGCCAACTTGCGTTGAAAGTTCGCGGAGCGCTTATTTCAGAAGCTGGGAGTGAATCCACGCCTAACGCTGATTGGCTGCTGCTATGACGTCTCTTGAAGCTCGGCAACCATAAAAGGCTGGTAAGCAATTAATATAAGCTTAAGAAAAGAGTAGCCATTGACCATTTCTATTTTTGTCTTTGATCTTACTAACGTGAAATAGATAATACGTGCAAACTGTGTAACGCGCATTAAAAAAAACAGTATTTAAATAAACATCTGTCTCGCTTTCATAAACAACCGTCCAAATCGTATTGCTAAATAACCAATGAGCGTTAAGATTGACACTTCCCAACTTCGGATGCAGGCGCTTATTAAGTTCGCTCGTGATTGTCGTGACATCAATTGTGTTTGCGCGTGGTGACAACTGTGTTTTCATTTAAATTAAAAGTTTAAAAATTATCTGTATTATACCGTTGTAGCTATCTCAATCCCAATCAATAAATAAAATGGATTTGACCGGACTTGATTTGCTGTTTTGTTTTATTATTGGTATACAATTAAATAAATTGTTTTTACGTTAGTTGTGTGCTTTTGTTATGAAATTGTATTTATGTTATAAATTTTTCGTATATGCTTATACTTTTAAATATATCGTTTTTTTGGGTTACGTTTAATTTTTTTTTGTTTGCCAGTATTTGATAAATTTTCTTACATATACATAAAAATTTCTACGCAATGTCGCGGGTAATAGCTAGTTAATCATATATACTATAATATTTACACAAAGTTGGTATTTATTGTTGAGATATTCTGCATTTTATATAAATAGTTCTGCAATGAAATATATTTTAAATAGGAAATAAATCAAAAATTAATTTCATTGTTGAAACTGAAACCCTTGGTTAGAATAGACAATGCACATTTGCCATAGTAATAGATTTAAAAAATGACACTAAGTTATAAATTAATAAATGATGAATCGAAACAATTAATTATATTTTCGATAAAGCTATTTTAGCAACAATGAAATGATGATGTTTATAAATGTTAATTTAACTTTATTTTTAGCTGGAAGTTAGGTGAAAAAGTCAAACTTTGTCATTTGACTAATTCAAAATTTAAGACTTTTCCAAAGTTTTTCTATATTTTTTACCGCATTATTAATTTTTTCTTAAAACCACATTAGTAAAGCTCACGATAAATTGGCATACTTTGTAGGAATTTTAAAAGGAATTTTTAAAAAGAAAATTCTATTCGAAAATTCCATTATTTACAACATTTCGAAGATAATCTTCTGATTTTCAAATTAATACTTATATAAGTATCCAAAATTATACTAGTTACATACGACTAGTTAAAGGTTATTATGCTTGAATACAACTCTCAAAGAATTAAAAAAAGATTCTACGTAAACAAAGTTATTTCTTTAATTTTCGGCAATCTATTCTGTTTAAATAGGGAGGTAATATGTTCATTAGCGTCAAAGACTCTAAATTTTTTTTCGTTAAAATAATAGAAGAATTTTAAACTAAGAGTTTAAAAAAGAGCTGGTGTAAAGAGTTTGGAAATTTGTTTAAAGTTTACCTTGTTTAATGGGAAAAAGTTTTTAGCTATTGATATGTTAATTTGGTTGTTGAAAAATTATAAGCGATAATTATAATTCTCATTATATTTTCCATTGACCAGAAAATTACAGTAATTAAAAGGAAAAAAAAATGAATGCAGGGTTTATATAACAAAAGTCTGATAAAAATATTTTTGACTAAGCCTTTTTTTAAAAAAATTAAGCTATATTTTCTGAAATACATAAAATTGGACTTATATCAACGTGATAGTCTATACTTATAATAAAGCTCAATGTGTGTGTGTGTGTGTGTGTGTGTGTGTGTTGGCGCTCTACAGGTCAGACGGTTGGACCTACAGCTACCAAATTTAATACATGTATACCTTGGAGGTTCGGAATGTGCACCTCGGAGCCCTTTTTTCGAATTTTTAATTAGAATTTGAATTAATTAAAATTTAAGCGAAATTTCGACGTTTTTCCGCTATAACTTCCGAAAATATTATCGCACAAACATGATTTTAACATCAATTTAAAGAAAAAAAAAATTAGCTTTCTGATGGTATCAGTGTTTTAATGTATAACTTCATCCTCTTTTTTTAACGAATTTTTAAAGAAATATTTTAACCATGTTTTTTGAACACGTGACTGGATAAAATAAAAGAAAACAATGACGGTAGTTCAAATAATAATAAAAAAAAAAAACTATCATCGTAAATCAAGTCTAAAGAAATGATACTTTTAGCACGTGACTGGATAAAATAAAAGAAACATAAAATGTAATATTTTCTAAAAAAATAAATAATCGTTTCCAATATCTAAATCATTTATTCAACACATCTTCTTTATTTATGGTAAACCTGATTGAATTTAGACAGGATATGCATTGGAATCCCGACTTAATGGCATATTTCTATAATCGTTTGCAATATCTGTATCATTAATTCAATAATTTTTTTCCATTATAAAATGTGATAGTTTCTAAAATAATAAATGCAAAGCCAAGGTTTCTATAATCGTTTGCAACATATATATCATTCATTCAAGATTTTTCTTCCTTTTTCGCTTTCTTTAAAAAAACACATTTAATATTGAAGCATCACGGAAAAAAACATTTTTAATTTCAGGCCAATCAATGCCCGGAATTGCTTCAAGGCTAATGTATATGTGACTTAATTAAAAATTATAGAACGGATTATTCATGGCGAACCAGCTGGTCGCCAAAGGCGGCTAGTTATTTATAAAAATAACTGCTTAAAAAGAATACATTGAAATGCAAAATATATTTTAAAAGCAATGTTTAATTTTGAAAATTCATAATATATTTCGATTTCATTATATTGAATTCAATTTTGAAATGATAAAATAAATTTTTTAAAATTTTACTGAACATTTTGAAACGTTTAGATTTTTATCAATTAATTCTGAAAAGGGATTATTTTAATTAAAGAAATATCTAGAAATGAAATAATCTAATCTAATCTTAAGAAAGAATCTAATCTAATCTAATCTTAAGAAAGAATCTAATTTAATCACCAGTATTTATCAATTTTATAATCTAAGTATAACTATTTAATAATCTAGTTATCAGCGTTAAGTTTTCGAAATAAAATATAAGTGCATATTATACTTACAATGACAAAAATATAATAACTTTAAGAACATGACTTTGGGCTATTTTTTAAAAAACAAACTAAACTTTCTTAAATATATAGAATGTTTTTTTCATTAAATGAATTTTTATTTGATACATTCAAGAATTTCATAATTTGAACAGTGATCAAACTATTAGGGTAATACCGGAATTAAAATCGTGCATCCACATTTCTAAATTGCACCAACAATGCAATATTTTTTTTTCCACAGCAAGAGATTAAACAACTAATATTTATAAAAAAATCTAAATTTCCATTTCTTTTTCTGTTAATAATTAATTCAAAACCAGATTTTTTGATCTAGAGATATAAATTTAGCAGATACATACTATAGAGGACAGGCCGTAGTGCCATAGTCTTAAAAATTTAATTAATTAAAAATAAAACTAAACTTTGACGTTCTTCAATTATATTTTCCAGCACAAAAATGATTTTTGCATCAACTATTGAAAGAAAAACATAAATAACCTTTTTAATCTTATTAATTTCTTTTGTGGAATAATTTTTTTACTTATAATTAATTTGTAAATGTATTAAGTATAAGTATTATATTTCATTCTGGCCTTTTATATTCTTAATGGCCAAAATAAGAAGATTTGAATTATTTTATAAAGTTAAGTAAATTTCAATTTAAAGTAGGCTTCAATAAATTTTTTGATTTTTTTTGTACACAAATTAATATTTAACTTCAGGATCACGCACTGTATGTTCTTTTTTATTGCTCTTTCACATGATGTAGTTAAACGTAAAACGATAGAAGATAAAAAAAATTACAAAGTATAATTAACAAAATTGCGAAGGGCTTCTGAAATCGTGTGAGCTACATGCCTATGAAAATTTGAAGCTTAAAAATATTTCGCTGAATGAGCCATTAAGACCAAATTACTTAAAGTACTTCATTGAAATTTTTAGTAAACATTTATAACGGCTAGTTAATTGGTCCTAAGGTAACTTGTGTTTAATATTCTTAATATTTAGAAAGAAACAATACATATATTCTTGTTTTAGTAAAATAATTAAATATTTAAAGATTAATTTGTAAAACTATTAAGCGAAGTGTATTTCATTTTTACCAATATGTTTCATTTTAGAAGGGAAACTAGAATAATTACTAATTGTTACTAAAACCATTTATACACTCTTACATAAGAAGTGCATAAATGGTTTTAGTAAAAATCATTATAGTTGAAAATAAGTTTATATAGTTTAAAATACTTGATGACTTAATTTCGATTTTATTCCTTTATGCTTTTTTTCTCAACAATAGAAAAGTTTTCTTTCTGATGACGTAATTTTTAAAAATCTCTCTTTAGATGCGGTTTTTGCTCATATTTTTAAACAAAGTGAACTGATATTCTATGTTACCTGATAATAATATGATATTAGAAAGTAATCGTAAAAATGAACACTCTAAACTGAGAAAAACGCGGGATGCAACAGTAAATGGACTGTTTGCCATCATGTGGAAATCGCGAGATAAGTAGCTGGAGGGGTAATAATTTACTTTGGGTCAATACGCTTTATATCCTTGTTATATGATCATCAAAGCAGTCTAATTTCTAATTGCACATTGTTATAAAATGTAAGATGTCAGGCATTTATTGTTTCTTCAGAATATTCAAAACATCGCAAAAGTTAAATCATAATAGCATTTTTGAAGATTGTCATGTCTTCATGCTAAAACTCTGAATATACATATGTTTCAATAGACGTGAAGAATAATTTTTCGGATCGTATTTTTTAAAGTTTAGAAAAAGCTTATTTTGTATAATTTTCAAAATTACATTTGATTGCATTTTAGTACAATTTATTTTCTAATACGAAAGATTTTTTACTTTTTGCAAGGTAGTTAAGCTTATCATAAATCAGGACAAGTAGGCGTACAAGTAATTTTATCCATAGAAACACAATTATCAGCATCCCAAAAGATTTTTAGATAGAATGAATCGCATTCTTTCAATTTCATCAGCGATAGAAACGAAACCAATAGGTTCCCATGGTTACTATGATTCAAATGACCTCTTACACGGAAGGAATTAGAAATCGAATTTAAGCTCAATCAAAATGTTATTATTTCGATATGATTGGCGTACTTTATATTAATATTTAAATAGTCTATTTGTGTCCATTTAAAAAAAAATTGTATGCTTTAGAACTTTTTTCCCTTTTTCCTTTCAGTTTCATGATATTCAGTATAATTATTTTTAAACCATTTTCTTGGAATTTCAAAAATTACCATTGTAATTTTGCATTTATTTTATTTCTACTATTAAAGACATCTTAATTTCTTCATTTATGAATTACTATACATCATTATATACTAAATTAATCTGAAAATTTTCCTGTGTTATTCTTTAACTTAAGAATATGACAAAAAACATTATTTTAAGTATCATTTACTTAATAATAATAATAATTTTATATAATTTCACGACGAAATGAAAATTCGTCATATTCAAAGAATTATCGTTTGCAATTTTCTTGTGAAATTATGTATTTTGGTTATGCTATTTTATGTGGCAATGCTTCAGCATGTTAATATCTTGCTTTTGTGCAGCTCGTTTGGTTTTAATCTTTTTTCTTTTTATTTAAAAAGAATGCACAATTCTTATTACTTTTGATTCGCAATTTGCGTAAAGCTGTCTCTTCTTAATTTATTATGGGAGGTAAGGAAAATTATTTAAAATTTTATCTGTAAATTTGTCGGAATGTAAATGATGACATAAATCTATTTATTAAGTAAATTTTTATCGAAAAGCAATGTAATTCGAGAAGATTTTCATTACTTTAAGTATCTGTTTTTATGAATACTTAGAAGTTATGTTTATTTTCTTCCTGATGGCTTATAATTGTTTGTACTTTGTAGTAATTTGCTTTAAATGGTAATAAAACCACTGAAATATGATTTTTGTGAAATTCTGACCGTTTGCAGACTCTTAAAATTACTATTGGCATGCAAAGTTTGAAAATATTTTTAATATGGAATGAAATGTTATTTATATGCTAATCTGTTATAACACTTTATAATTCAATTACATGATCATAAAAAGTAAAAACAATGTCTTAAAAATTGCACGATTCAATAAAATATAGAATGTTTTCTAATCCATAAAAAATTGTGAAATTAACACTTGGAAGGTTGATTTGCAAATTCTGATTTCAAATCCATTTCAAGCTGCAAAAGTGAAAGATATTGCGTGAATACTATCTTATAATCTTTTAAAATTGTTTGAAAATAAGTGAAATACACAGCAAGTTTCAAGAACTCCGTATTAAAACATCTAGCACTAAAGTTTTTTTCTTCGTTCTTTTAAACAGATGCAGCAAAAATATATTATAATGGAAGGCTGATACGAAGTTCCTAACACTAGATGGCGATGGTGATATATTATTTTTGTTTTTGTTTTTATAGTTCTAAAAAAAGATAAGTTTGCAACATGGCGAGCAAGCCATTACTGCTAAATAAAAATTGTTAAATTTTAGAACTCATCTTGCATTTCATTTTCGGTAAAACAAAATCGACAAGTATTTTGCAAGCAGTAAAACTGCGAATCTTTGAGCAGCTGAATTAACTAAAATGGATGTTTAAGTTTTACAATCTTTCTTTCCGATTCTTGAGTGCAATGCAGGTATTACTGAATTGAAAGCGTAGAATCATAAACAACCTAGCTTGAAAAGACAGATTAAAGACAGTTAAATTGCAATGGCGAATCAACAGTTTCAAGTAAATGGCAAATTGAAATGATGGGTTTTACTGACTTAAAAGCTAAATTTGGTCTTACTGCTCCAGGCTTAGTGAGAGATTAATCACGGAGAATATCTTGGAGATGATGAAGCTACCATTAAGGAAATTGAAGTATATTCGACTATAATGAGGTGAGTTTTCTGAAATTTACTTTTCTAAAATATGATTTGAATATAATAACGATTCGAAAATAATTGATGTAAAAAAAAATTGCTACCGATTTCTTTGCCAAAACTTTCCTATCCACGCATAGAATAGTTGTCATTTTATATCTCCTTTCCTAATATTAATTGATAATAATCAGCTGTGGATAATTGCTTGAAATTTTACTGTTTACATTCTTCCCTTACCCGAAATTCGAAACAGTTGGAATCTAGATGATACTTAACGCTTGATTGTTCCAAGTACTTTAAAAGCGATATGAACTAAGCGATTAATTACTAATGGTATGCAAATGAATTATTAATTATTATAAATATGAGAACATATAAGTTGGTCACAGAATTCAACATTTGATAGATAATGTGCTTAGTCATTTAACAATGTTACATAATAGTTCCATTGAATTAAATAAAGCAATTTTAACAAATGTTGTTTTTCAATGTATTGGTAACGACTCTAGAAATCTTTGAAATATAACTAACTTACATTGGCGGATTAAGGTAATGTAACTAACTCATATTGGCAGATTTTTTTAGCATTTTGCAGTCTAAGCAGTGCAAGATGCTTTTTTTACAACAAAATGGTCAATTTAGTTCCATATTTCAGCACAGTTTTAAGATGTGTTAATTATTTATATTACGTCAGTGTTTTCTTATTTTATTAACTTTATAAATATTTATTTTTCTAATTGACTATAATGACTTCATATGATCGATGTTTTATTTGCACGCAATATTATTGAAGATGTTCGGTTTTAAAAATATTTGAATAATAACACTTGAATATAAAAAAGCATGTATGGATAATGATAAATTATATTTGAAAAAGTGTTAATATTACCATTATATTTTATGATTCATGTAATTTGTATTTACAAACTTTTACATGTGACTCCCTAACGGTCATAAGCGGCTACCTAGTTGGATATTTGCCACAGATTATAGGTATTTAGTTAAAATAGGATGGATTTATTGAATTTTGATGAAAATGATAACAAGATCTAGTTAATGTGCATCGTAATATTTCCAATAAATAAATAAAAATAAATTTAGAATTCCGTTTTACCAGGAATTACAGGTATATTTATTTACTTCGTGAATGTCAAAAACTTCTTACTTTGTCTGTTAAAGAAAAATAAAATAGTGTAAATTGTAATTTTGGTTTAATTGTCTAATTAAACAGGGAACTGTCCGTTTCAATATCCCGAGACTACCACTTTTTGACGATTCTACTTCACTAAGGGCTGAGGTGGGGAAACAAGAGAGCATTTCCAGAATTTTTCATCATTCTTTACCCTTGATTTCTATAGATACTTTCTTATAGTAGATTAGATACTTTTTTTCAGTCTCCTCTCTCATTTCTATTTAATAGTCGAGCTATGTCTATGTTCATACTATTTTATTATAGTCAGATTTGTATATTGATTGCTTATATAGTTAATTTAAATGGCGTAAAAACTTTCAGGAATTGCTACAAAAATATATTTTTTTTTACAAATCACCATTAAATACAGGCCGAGATTATCTCAAAATGTCATTAAAATTTATTTATAATTAAATGTTTTAACAAAAAAAATTGTAAAAAAGTGAATAATCTGATTTTAAAAACAGAAATTATTCCATTTATTCATCATAATTTAATCTTTTTGTCCCTTCCAATAAATAAAAAAATGTGGTAAAGTGTATCTTTTTGTGAAGTAATTTTTTCCAACAGTATAACGAAATCGCAGTTTTTACGCCTTCCACGTCCGCATACTACGAATTCACTTAATTGTTAAACTTACACATCTCCGTTCATCTTTTCTCTGATTCGCATTTTGATGAAATAAATTCATGCGCAAAAGCACAGAGTTTCAGAATCCAAGTTTGAACAGTATCTGTGGGTTTAAGAGGAAATTTTACTTGTATTAAATGCAAGTCATGCGTATGTGATCATTGTATGGTTGTTCTTAATATTTCACTGGAAACGAAACTTATAATATTCATTAAATGAAGTTAAAATAACAGCGCACTTTCTGAAAAAGAAATAAAATTGATTGATTGCTCTGCTGAAATGCGATGAAAATGGGATTTTTGTCCACGAAGGCAGTTATTTCTAATGCCAAAGAGGGAGCATTCAATAAACATAAGAAAGTCAGAAATTATAGAAGTATCCGAAGCTATTACTTATTAGAAACATCTATATAAAATTTAGTTTGACTGAACCCAGTTTTGATTGATGCTGACACCACCAGTCCAATAATATTAAATATTTCTTGGATATGAAGTTTTCTATAATTTTGTTTCCAACGGTGATGATTCTTAATTGCTTTTTCAATGTTATGCTAAATTTAAAAAGGAAATTGTTTTTTAAAATTATGTAAGAAAAATTTTAATTGCTAGACATGGAAGTGAATTTGAAAATCTGAATATTTACATTATAAAAGGGAATGATTTTAAATACGAAAGAGCAACAAGAATAAACGATGTAATTCATTTACAATTAAAATGGGAAATTCCAATAATAATTACCCTGCTGTTCTGTTCTCATATACTTCATGTATGTAATGTTCGGATCAATATAACCAGACCTAAAACTAACCTTTCTTGCAATAATTGACAGGTACAATAGTAATATGTTTAAAAATAGATTTAATAATATAAAGTCTCTATAAAAATAACAAAACCCATTCTAAATTGAAACTTTCTTTTATTTACAATTTGAAACAATAAAATTTTACATGAGATTTGCGAATGCTACGCTTACAAATGCACCCTAACACATTAGTTTTGTTGTCATTGCTTGACGGACGGAGTTTGCACCTTGCGTTTTTGACTGAAGTATTCTCAGCAGATCCCGACTGTAGTTTTCCCCTTTTTATTTGTTTCCATATTTTTATTGACTCCCCACTTCTCGGTAGATGTGGAATTGCTTCCATAAGTGAAAAAATAAGCGATTTTCCCAGTTCTTCCAAAAATAGCCCTCGTTTAGTCTATTTGTTTTCATTCTATTCACTATGTATTAAAGTACATAGAACAAATGCATTGTAAGCAGAAATATCAAGCAAATGTCATAGAATACTATAATGGGCCAGCGATTTGTTTTTCTTTTTACAAGATTAAAATTTGATCAAGAGTATCCACAGCCCTTTTAGTTGAATAATAATATAAAATCATTTTTTGACCGGCCTGTTACTAATTTCTTTGTCATGATGCTAAGTGCTTATATGATTAACATTCTTGTTCTTTTTTTGGGATGTAGTTTACAACTGCTGTTTCTTTTGTAAAATATAATAAGGAGCCATTAATTTCATTGTTTGGCATTTGCTCAGGAAATTCCGATTTATTTTTTCTAATGGTGCCAATCATAGTCATTTTCCATTTTAGAAGAAGCTGTCCTAAGTTGTAAGATGTGAAAAAATTATCGCATGTAATATTGCGCCCCGATTACCCATAACTAAAATCGTACATTATTTGTATTCCCTGATTTTTCTCTGACTTTGACCCTCGTTCTTTTTCAGTGTAAATTTGTTTTCAGTACATGCAAAGTTTTACTGTCAAATAAAGTCCATGTTTTGATTTCATATTTAGATGGTCTACTTAGTATACACTGTTTATAAGGGCATTGGCCATGAAATCCTACTAATTTTTCATCTACAATAATATTTTCATTCAAATTATAGAATTTTGGTAGAATTTTTAATCCCTTTTCACAGATATCTCGCATTGCAGCGGATTTATCTAAATTTCTTCTTTCTTGACAAGTGGATTTATTAACAAAACAAATAACTCTCAATATGTTGCAAAATGTTACGAGGGATATTGTCGGACGAAATTTATTTCTACCAGTTTCTTTATCTCATAAGCTTTTTGTTGGTTCTCCATATGATTTATAAGCACTAGTTAACAATTATATATGCTTAAAAGGTTTTATTTTTAATGTTTTTCCATAAACCTTTTCTCCTTCTATATTAATCATGTTTATGATTTCGTTTTGAATTGTAGAATTGAATACGACCTCAAATGCACCTTTGACGTCTGATACCCTTGTCGTTGCACATCTTGTGACTCTAAGAGTAGTTTTGATATTAGCAGTGGTTGATCGGGAAGAATATCTCAAAGAATCTAACTTCCACTTTATTTCGCGATTTTTGAACTAAATAATCTCTTTATAGTCCATTTGTTGAGCATCGGTATCAAAATCGTTGTCAGAACTTACAATCTCAATTTTCTTTCTTTTATGATTTTCATACTCCGATACTTCTTCGCTGTCTGAAGATTCTATTAGTTTAGCTATATCACCGTGACACAAATTTTGGTGACTCGACAATTTTTCTTTCACATTCACAACTCTTTTAAAGCATATCAAAAATTGAAATACAGCAGAGAAAAAAAATAAGCATTGCTATAAAAGCAAATAACTTGTCCCCTTTTCATTCTTATCAACTTCTGAACTTTGCACTCGCTGTCTTGTTATGTGACCAAACACATACGCCAAAGGAACAAGTTTCAAAAACTTATAAATTGCAGAAACTATTGTTATTCTTTTGTTTTGAATTATCCCAAATAAAAGTGAAATAGTATGAGTAAAAATAAATGATTTTCTTATATCGGGTCATATTGATCCGAACGATACATTAGGTATATTTTGAAAAATATCACTCCGAAATGAAAATAAACATAAATCCTTCTAGGAATACATATTTATGTTATTTACCTAAGATGTCGCGAATTTTCAAGAAAATATCCTCGCAATATATATATTTTTACGAAGGTATAAATTTTATTTCGGGTTATATAGACCCGAACAGATATAGCAGGGTTAAATATTATATTAGATCAGAAATATCGTATACAATACTTCCAAACTCATGTATCTAAACTGAATTGTCCTCAAAATTAAATTGCAGAAGAGACTGAAGTTTTAATGGGCACAAATTCTTTTAAGTGAAGTTGAGTTATATTCGTCATGGCGAACCGATCACATGCGAGTGAAAAATAGTAACGTAATTTTTCAACATTATGTATGTGGTAGATTAATTTCACGAGAGGGCGCTCAGCACTTCTTCCGGTGTTAATCAGCAGTCAGAGGGAAGAGGGCAGCGAGAATTCCCGACAATAAGAGGATACAGACGCCAGTTCTCCGAGAAGGGTTGCGACCGGAAACCGTTGAGACAAGATCCTCTTTAAAGGGCCGAAACTGGAATTCTTGTGTTGAAGAATTCATCTGCAAATGCTCAAGGTGCAAACGCGTAGGTGGAAAAGAGCAGCTGAACACATCTACTGTTAATCGCCATGACATCGCAATTAATTCTTCATCAATGAAACTTCATTTGTAAAAATCATCCTTTTCAATCATTCAATAAACGAATAATCTAAACCAGTGGACTGATGCATTAATACCCATCACACCCACATGTATGAGGTTTCAATGTAATTTGACTTGGAATCAGAATGAAATTAATTATTATAATTTTTTTTTTTTTTGGAAATTGAAAGTTATTGGTATAAAGGAGGAAAGTGATTTAAATACTTTCAAGGATATTGCTGGTTAAAAATTGATTGCTATGAAGAAAGCCCTCCTTGGAAAAGGTACTGGAATTAATTACAAAATAAGATCAATGTTTTTATAAGAGAATTCAATCTTCTCAAGAAATTGCGATTCAACAAAAATTTGTTTCTGCAATATATTAGTGTCTTGCAAAAATATTTAGACAAGGATTTTATTCAGTAAGTAACTAACCCACTGTAGAAGTTGATAGATCAGTTTTTTAATTCTCACAACGTTCTGTTTTTAGTTAAAAAAGTGTTTATATTAAATTTCATGTTTTATTTGATAAACTTTTCTAAGCTATTATGTTTCGTCAGAAACAAAATTTGTACCCTACTTACTAACTTATTTCAATCAGAATTTCTTTTAAAATCTAAGCTAGAAATTAAAAAAAGTTTAAATATTATTTCCAAAAAGTATTACCAAAGTCTTATATTTTGAGTGATAAAAAACTTTGTGTTTGGTGAGAAAATACGAACTAAAAATGGTTATTAAATTTCGATATAAAAAAAAGCACGTTTAATATTCCAATCTATGATACTTTATCCATCAGGGATTCCGAAGATTTACAATTTTTTTTCAAAAACTAAAATAGTTTTTTTTTTACTGATAAGCGTTTACTCATTTGATGGACGGTTAAGCATTTATTTTATCAGAATGTTTCAAAAATATGAAATTAAATGGAGCTCATGCATTATGTAACACTTTATACACCGGGTTCCGTCATTGATTTAAGGTGAGAGAAATGCTATCGCAATAAAATTTTACAACTGTGGTATTTTTATACTTTATTGTTTTGATAATATAATTGACATTTTTATCTGTTTTTTATTGCTCTAGTATTACTAAAATATAAGGTTTAAACATTCTTTTTCATTCAGAGCATGCCTTCTTCAATGAGTATCATATATAAATGTAATAAAATTTGAGCTATTATAAATTCTATTCGTTAATCGTTATTGAAAAATGAATTCAGATTTTTTATGTAGTTGTTTCATAATTTTACCATGATATTTATAAGCTGCTATAACATCTGTATATTACGTAAGCTATGACATATTAATATTTTTCCAACGATTGGACCTACAGCTATGACATTTTTTATACTTATTTAGTCAAATGGTAGAATCTTGTATATATTCTGTGTTTAGTGTTCTGAGAGCTCTAAAAATATAAGATTTAATTATCTTTAGCTGTCAAAGCACGCATTGTTTAATCAGTTTCATCTTCAAATGTTGTAAAATTCGAAGCTATCGTAAATTAAATTCGTTCATAAAACATAAATAATGATTCACTTAATCTCTCTTTCTTAGTGTTTTTAATGTAAATTTTATAGTCTGGCATAATATCCATAAATTATGTCAGAGGATACGCATGTTGAAAAAATTAATGAAATATTTTGTTTAGGGTAAAACGTCGGACTTAAAAGTTATGAAATTAAGCTCTTTTTTTGTACGTAAGATGCTTGGAAATTTTGAAATAGTTTGATAAATTTTTGTATAAAATAAATTAAAAATGTTAGTATTTTCTCCTTAGTTATTTGAAAAATTATTCTACAAAGTTTTTATATCCTTTTAAATTTAAAAAAATAAGCTTTCAATCCGTTTTAATTTTGTTATAAAATTTTTTTTGCTGTTAAGTAAAATTCTAAAAATATTTTTTAATACTTTTATTTACAATATTTTTTATTATTTTATAAATGCATTTATATTCATGTGTGTCGTAATAAAGTTATTTTTTTTGTTTGAACATCATTACTACTACAAAATTGAATTTGAAGAATACTATGTTGTTAGACAAATTAAGCCTAAAGCATATTTACGATGTTTTAGATTAAACATTTTTTTTTTCATGATTTTTTGAAATTCTTCTTTGTAAACACTTTATAAATGAGGGGAAAACACTTTATAAATGAGTGAAAATTTTAGAATAAAGCAACATGAACTAATTTACATTTAAAAATACGATTATAATTATATTTAAATACATTATTACATGCCTATATAAAGTTTTGAACGAAAGGTGGTTTTAGGTTCTAGAAATCATTATCGATAAATATCTGCAGAATTTGTTTTTCAAATCGTTCTATGAAAATCATTGCAATAAGTATTGTTCCTATAAAATTCATTTTTAAAAATGTGGAATAATCGGGAGAAGGGAGGGACTTAACCATATGGTTTGCCTATTTACTTCTCTTGCTAACTATTTGTTAAATACAGTCATCTAAACATTCTAATACGTTACATCTTTGCAGCGTTTAGAAAAGGATGCAGACACGATTGGTTGAACAGTTTCTACTGTGAACTTAATATTCAAATTTATTTATAGAAGTTTCAGTTTAAAAAAATAGATAAGAATGTTATATTTTGTTGAAAAAGTACCATTTTCAATACAACATTAAATGTAATGAAAAAAATTATAACTTAATCAATTTTTTGTATTTTATTTATATTGCTTCTTAAGTCAATAAATAACCACAACCATTTTCAAAAAGCATCAAAATTTTGCATTTATTACTAATGGACATTACTGATGGAGAGATGGATTACTGATGGACATTCTTGATTTGCCATATTTTAAGAAGCATTTAATTTTGCAAACTTTTTCTCTTCTTCTGAGAATAGCCTTTTACATGATTAATTATTCGAAAAGGAATGTGGAAATAGTGAATCTCAAATTTCTAATAAAATTTTTTAGCTATAGTAGGATTTCTTGAAATAAACTATTTGTTTATATTTTTTTATTCTTATCTAATAAATTATAGCGTTTGATTTCAGAATATTTACTTTTATCAATTTAGAAGTGTATGTATTTAATAAGACAATAATTATTTATAATATTTTCGACCATATGATAACTTAAAGCGGTTGTTAAATTGAAGGTATGACCGAAATATAATAAAAAGTTCCATTACGCTTGAAATAAGATTTTTTGTTGTTGATAGATCCATAAAAGAATTTTATTCTTTACACAGAACATTTTCGAGTAGGTACAGCTGTTACGTTGTTACATTCAACGCTTCCCCTGACACCCCCCCCCGTCCGGAAAAAAAGGAAATAAAAATAAATAAAAAAGCAGATTGGCAGCCTTTGTTCAGAAGAAATTAAAACAAGAGGTTTGGTAAATGCCGTTAACTTTCAGAAAAATTTCTTTTCTTTTTTGTTTTTATTCGCACTTTGAATGTAGAAAAAAACTTGCCCGTTTATTTGTTGTCATTTAATTGCAAATCTTTGATTATATTTTTTTTCTCCCGATTTGTATTTCATTTTTGTCAGCGGCGATATAAGGAAAAAAATAGATAAATGTGTTAACAAATTGAAGGATAACCAGATTATTGACAGAAAAAATTCATAACAAAGATTTGTATGTGATTTATTAATAATGGAATATCAATTTGTTTATAAGAATTTATGGTGTATGTGTCTTTTTATTATTAGATTAATTTATATGTCTATATTTTATTTTTTAAATTTATTGCTATTTTTTTAGAAAGAATTCTGTTTTATTGCAAATATACTGTTAATGAATTTAATATATATTTTTCAAAGAAAAAAATGTTATTATTATTAATTAACTAAATAAATATGCATAGAAATAAATATTTTAACTGATGTTCATTAAGTTAAAGATAAATAAAATTTATTGATTTATTACTTTGTTTGGCATGAAATTTTAGATTCGAATGCAAAAGTTAAAATCTAGTATTGAATTTTAAAAAACCTCTCCAAAGGGCAATTACCCATCTCAATAAACTCATAAAACGATTAAATACAATTAATAGAAAGCAATAAAATTATAAAATAATATAAAAATTATAAAATTTTTTAAACTTGGAAAAATTTATTGACGAAAATAATTAGAAAATAAATATTTAGTTACCACATTTCTAGTCTTACACAAGAAAACCAATAGGCTTCAAATGGATGCGTTTATATAACGGTGTCAAGTTTTTCTGTGATGATTTTATTTCCTCTGAGGTCACAAAGTTTAACTGGTCAAGGGCTTCTAAATAGAGTAATCAGCATTTCGTTTTAAATTTCAGTGGGATTATTTTTCACTAAATTGTCAGAATGATTTAGTTACCTTTGTTGTAATATGAAATATCATCACATCTTGTCATCTATTCAGGCTCTAATTTCTGAGAAAAAAGAGATTTTTATATTTGAAGGCTGAATGATGCTCTGAAGCTCTAAGACATTCCAATTATTTTTGATATTCCTTTATCTATACTTATAATAAAGCAATAGAATATATTACAGATAAAATATTTTTTATGTTTTATTACTTTTTTTGTGATTAATTACGATTCTTTCTTCTAATCCTTATAATCTTCCTTTTTTATGATTTATTTTAGGAAAGCTTTTTTGTTATCAAAAATATTAGTGATATTGTAACTGTAATCCTACAATTTATAAAATCAGTCCTATGTGTTATACATAACTTGAATGAATTAATCTTGTTTTACAGGTTGAATATTCTACCCAATACAATTACGACGGTCAAAATCAATTCTCGCTCAATAACTCTCTTTCTATTGATAAAGGGAAACGTTTGTGGCTGAAATTCATTGAAAAAAGAAATCGTTTTGTAAAATAATTAAATACCATGTAATGAATTTTAATTATAATGTGTGTAATTTTAGATGAAAACATTAGCTTATTTATTATAAAATGTGAGTAAAAAATTTTAACTGTAAAATCATTATACATTTTAAAGGCGTAATGGACTATATTAGGCACTAACAAACTTTTTAAAATTAAATTTATCATTTAAAAAATTAATAATGCATAGTTAAAAAAATTTAAATAAAAGATTGAATTTTTCTTATTATCCAATATAAATTTATTTGAAACAAAATTATGAGTGATTTTGTTATTTCAAATACACTAACGGAAAAAAAAAGTTCCAACAAGAAAAATTATTGTAGAATAACGAAATTTAAACAATGTATTTGTCTAATTAACAAGTTTAATTGAATAAATTGTCAAGATAGTAGCTTAATTTAAGCCCCAGAAAATGCATTTAAAAATGTGAAATGCTGTTACATTAATAATCGGTGTATCCTTCAGAATTTTGAATGCAAGTCTGCAAACATGCACTTATTGTGCCATATAGGTAAATACCATACATCGAACTCCATGCTTGTTGTACTTATTTTGTCAATACTGGGATTGTCATTACTGCCTGTAGATGATATTGGAGTTATCGTCCAATATACATACTCAATTGATGACAGACCTGGTGATCTCGCAGGCCATGGCAACATGTCTACACTTTGTAGAGCACATTGAGTTACAACAGAAGTATGAGGGTGAGAGTTATCCTGTTGGAAAACTCACCTTTAATACTGTTCATGAATGGCAACTCAGTTGGTTGAATTAGCAGATTGACATACAAATTTGCAGTCAATGTGTTTGGGATAACCACGAGAATGCTCCTACTGTCATAGGAAACTGTTCCCCAGACCACGTATTTTATTAGGAAAACACAGCAGCTATCCACTCTGTTCTCGAATGGGCTCTGGCTTGATACCACTGGTCTCATAAATGGCAATGGCGTGGAGTCAGTGGAATGCATGCTACAGGGTACCTGGCTCGGATAACAGTTCGTTGTGTCATTGTGATACCAACGGAAGCTCGAATTTTGCCTCACACCCAATACAATGCGTTACAGCCGTAAGCTGTATATGGAGGTCTTCCCTCTTAATAGTACCACATTTCAGCCCGGAGTCCGGTCTTCTTGAGACAGTACCATCTTTTGACCACTATTTCCAGTAATCATGCACGGTGGATACAATCCGGTCAAGTCATTTTGCAATATCACCGAAAGAAAATCTATTTTCTTGTAGCCCTATTATATGACCTCGTTCAAATTTGGCGAGTTGTTGATAATGACTTCTTCTTAAAGGCATTCTGGCTAACATCATCTGAATTTGCTAAATTTCAAAGTTAAATAACGCTCATGAATTTTACAGCACGTATGTAAGCAAACCTGTTATATAAATTCTGAGTAGCGCTACTAGAGCCACACTTATAAAGTAAGTACGGAATTTAAATCAATGTCATCTTTTAGATGTAAAAAAACGGTTACCAAATTTTGTTTACCTAGAGCAAGTCTTTCTTGGTGTTGGGATTTTTTTCAGCTAGTGTAAATACTAATTGTTTAGAAATATATTAAGCCTCACCTACTGAATTTTCACAAGAATTTTAGGGTTTTTTTGGTACTAAACTCGACTTTTAACTTTTTAAAAAAACGAAATATAAAATATATTTAATAAACCCCAAAATTAAGGCACTTGGAATATTTCAAAGATATTTAAATGTAATTACAATATAATTAAGACAAAAAATAACATTAAGATGTACTCCCCCCTAAGGAATTTGAAATATTTATTTTATTGAACAATGCATTTTATATCATTTTAGTTGAATATAAACAAAAATTTTGGTGATGAAACGATAAAAATAGAATTTCAGGTTTTCGTCCATTATTGCTTATTTTAAAATCTACTATTCCTTCAACAAATGGCAATTGAATAGTACTTTTTGTTAATTATAATGCTAAAAAGTATTTTAAAGTTAAAAAAAGGAAAATTTCTATTTTTCTAAAAATCGGTTAATTTAAATTCATTTTACATTAATTCCGATTGATTTATTAAAGAAAATTGTTCAAAAATATTAAGATCATAGGGAAATTAAAATTCCCAATTTGTGATTAATACTCCATTTTAAGTTAAACTGTATTTGAAGCCACAGACAGTTAAAAAAAAATGGGTTGAGATTATTTATGTATGCTATATATAATTGGAAATCAATCTTGCTTTCAAAAATTAATGAAATAAAAATTTTGGTGAACTTTAATAAGAAAAATTCATACATGAATATGAATGAAAAACTTAATTTACCTATTCCATTTCCCATGAGACCTTGAACAAGAAATTTTTTTCTTTATATCTTTTTTTTACTGAAGTAAAGAACTGTTAGACTTTTAGCATTGAAGACATTTCTAGAGGGAGAAAAACTCATTAAATAAAATACTGAAACTCTTAAAAGTCTTTTTAAAGCATTTTGAATAGAATGCTATAAATTTTGGCTTTAAATCAATTTTAATTCAGAGTAAACTACAAAATGCTAAATGTAAAGAAGTAACATAACTTAATTTCGATATCCAAATCAAAATGAATTTAAATTTAATACAGAAACCACATTTAATTTTTTTGACTGTTTCCTTTAAAAAATTATATATTCATTACATTTTAAAGACGCACGTTACTGTAATGATTAAAAAATAACTGTTTTTGATACATTTAGATATTTAATTATTACCTTCATGCTGGTTCGAAATACAATTTTACTGATTCCATTATTTTATAAGTCCAGAGAACTCCCCTTTTATTGCATGAAATATTTCTGTACTTTTTGTAATGTTTTTTAAATGATTTTGATTATCTGAAATATAGCGTTAGCCAAAAATGAATAAATAGTTTAGTTAGCAAAACACAGATTATCTTTATGTCATTACTGTTTTCAATTGTATTGTATTTTATGTTTTATATTATTTTTTATTTATTTAGATATTGACACTATGCATTTATAAGTGGCATTAACCAGTTAAGTGTTTCAAAATCTGAAAAATGTGCACCCAAATTGTGTCACAAAACTGTTGTGATAATGAGTTAAACACAGAGTATTCGTAGTACGAAATTATGATTGAATGAAATGACTTTTATTTCAATAATCACATTCATTTATTTACTTAAACTAATATACAGTTTTTTGGCATTTGAGTAGCCTCTTGAAAACGTGTAAAAACGATCCTCTTCCCTAGCCACTTATAAATAAGTCAAAGGCAGTTTATGGTTGTCTAATTGCTTCTGGGATGACTAATACAGCACAACGATGCATTTAAGAAAGCAATTTATATTATATTCGATATTTTTATAGTAGTGATTAATAATTTTTTATTTGTTCCATTTCGACTTGGCCTCAAAATATTTTAAACATCTTAAAATTTACGAATATATTTGAATTATTTCTAAAATTGTAATTCAAACTGCAAGTTGTTACTTCTTATGACTAATGATGAATAAACTCGTCATAACGCAAAATGCACTTTTTCTATGGCGAGTATACTCGTAAAAAAACAGTTAACGCGTTAATAAGTCACCATGCATCAATGGGTTATATTTTATTAAATTCAGGAAAACTAATGAAAGAGATAGAAACAGAGAAACTTGTCAGATCAGTAGAAGTTATTCTTTCTTTTTTCACTAAACGTCATTACTCGTTATTTGGTATAATTAGTCTCGTGTTTTTTTTTCTCCTCTGTCTACTTGAATAACGGCCGTTAGAGGTAATTGCGTGTGATTGGCGAAGATCGTGAGTAATCCAATGAAGTAATTGTAAGGAGAAGTATATCACAATAAATTCTGACACGACTTGGAAGGAAGAAAGTTGTGGAATCATTTCGCCGATAGATCTCAGCAGAGGAATTAAAAAAATAAAGTTTACGAAAGGTAACATTTCAAGACTAATCTTTTTTTTTCTTTAGACAGTGTTCAGTATGAGTAGAATGTCTTTCAAGTTTCCCAATCTAAGTTATAAATCAGAAGAATCGAAAAAGAATCGGATTAGTTCCCATCTGCCCAAGATGAGAGAAACAACAGAGTAATAAAGTACAGACGATTTCTTTTATTAAATGAAAGAGTCTGAAAGTTTCTGAAGAAAGAATAAATACAAAAAAAGGAAGAAGACTTGGATAGTATTTCTGTAGAGATTACTTCAGGTAACAGCTCCATTAATTGGTCAAGGACTTCTTGAAGACATTAGAGAAGGAAGAAAAGAAAAGAAAAAAAAAAGAACGATAAATTGACTTCTGCTCAGTTGTTTCGCACTTGGGTTTCTTTATTTTCTTTCGAACCTACCGCAGTCGATAGTGAAGACATCGAATTGATAGCAGATGGCGGATTTTCTCTGATCACTTTAATGTTATTTATGTCAGTTAAGTAGGGTAACAAAGTAGAATTCTGAGGTGGTTGTCGGAATCTAATTTTTCAGAATGGGGAATGTTATTTGAACAACCATTTTATTATAAAAATGCCAATAAACCATCTAAAAACATAACCTATTAATTTTTTTGTTATGCAGATATTAGGGACATCTCAAAGAAAATGTAATATGAATGCCAAATAAGAAAATAAGAACATCATAATAATATAATAATTTATAAACAAAGGTATCAAAAACATTATTATATTGAGATACTGCATAAAATTTTCACATTTAAAATAATCATGAATTTAAAATTAAAAAAAATTCTATTCCAAAGTTTACATTTAAGTGAGATTGTGCTTTGCTTGGTATTTAGAAAAAATAATCTCAGACACTTATTTTTCTCTTCGAAAATGAAGAGCCACTTTTTTTTTAAAAAACAGAGGTTAATTCTTATAGGGTTTTATAAGTATGACTGATAAAACACTACAGTATTTCGAATATTAATCTAAAAAGTATGTTTTTTTAGATTTCAAGTTATATAGTTCAGTTAAATATTTAAGGAATTTAAATAAAAAATAAGGCAGTTGTAGAAACTTTTGTTATAGTTTGCTGGTATTTTTTATGTAAAATAATTTATTGCAGAAAAATTCTGCTGGTTGTAAATGTTACACTAATGTAATAATATGGAGAATAATTAATTACTTGCATGTATGAAAAGTTGTTAAAGTAGTATTATAGCTGTAAATTATTTTATAAGTAAAATATTAAAATTTTACGGTTTGGCCATTTTTTTTCGAATTTTCTGTTAGTGAATATGGAAGGGGGGGGGAGAGTGGGAGCTTTTCGATTCTCAGTTCTTGATAAAGGAATAGTTGATTAAATTAAAAAAAATGCCTAATTTTTCTTTTTGCCATTTCCCGTGTAATCACAAAGAACTAGGCTTTCGATTTTAAAATAAAGTCTCAGTTAAATTATTGCAGTCGATGCATAACTTTGTACGCCGTCGTCAGAAACCATAGTTAAGCTTTCGTCTTTCGAATTTTTTAGAGATATCATAAAAAAAGAAGTATTCATATAAGTTGCAGTTGCTTTTATATTTTCTTTACAAATATATATATAGCAGTATATTGTATCTAAGATTTCAAGGCATAGACTAAATCAATTGAGAATTGAAAATAGTACATAGTGCTTCACATTTAGCTCATAATGTTTTTTTTTCTATATAAATATTTAATATTCACTATACTTAATTTTAATATATTTTAATTCTTTGATGTCTTTTATTGTAGATATAAGATTGAAAAAAATTAAAGAAACAAACTAAACGGTATGCAAGAAATATATTAATACGGATTTGACTAATGATTGAAATGCATGTATAGTTATAAATATATATATAAAAAAATGCATGCAGTGAAAAAAAGCAAGGTATTGGGCGAAACGTAAGGTTTTTCTTTTAATCTAATGTAAAGCATATAAGTATAATTTAAACCTTTTCAATAGAATATGGACTGAAAAACTATTTACTTCAGAATGACATGAGACTATTTGATATTCCGATCCTTAAACCTGGAAAAGATTCGACCAACCCTCTAAACTACGGGCCGATTGCTTTAACAAATTGCATGTATAAAACTCATGATCAACGCCCATCTTAATTATGAATTGGAGATAAGTAAATGCATTTCTCCTTTACAAAGTAGTTTCCGTAGACGCCGGTCTACAATAGACAATTTCGTGCTCCTGGAAACTGAAATAACTAATGCCTTTGTAAGACAGAATTATTTTATTTCAGGCTTCTTTAACATAGAAAATGCTTATGATCGAGCTTGGCATTATGGCATTTTTCGATCATTTTTAAAGTTTGATTTTTATGACAATTTGCCGATTTTTATTCAGATTTTTTCTATCCATTCTCATTTTTAGAGTACGTATTGGAAATTTTTATTCCAAACCTTTTATTCAAGCTGAGGGTGTTCCCCAAGGAAGCGTTCTCAGTTCCAGATTTTAGACCAATTACCTCCATCTGTTAAAGGTACTTTGTATTTTGATGATACCCTGATATCTTGTTAGAGATTTAATATTCGTTTAATTGAGCGACAGCTGCAACATGCTGTGAATAAATTAGTGACATGTTGTAACGACAATGGCCACACTCTTTCTACCAAAAAGAGCCCTTTATGTCCACTTCTGTTGGAAAACGGGTATACACCCAGATCCTATAATTCGCATGGGTGATGTGGACATTCCTGTTTTTGCAGGGAGTGATATCTGATAAGAAACTCATCTTTTTTCCCCATATTTTGAAATTATTGAAAACATGTGAGTCGCTTCTCAGTTCTATCGACAACGACGTGGGTTCCGATAGCACCTGTCTGCTGAGGATTTATCAAGCAATAATATTATCCCACTTTGGTTATGGATGTTCTGTATATCTCGGCTCGACTTACTGTTTTACGAAAATTGGACACTATACATCATTCTGCCTTGAGAATTTGTCGTGGGACTTTTAGAACCTCGTCCATACAAAGTCTTTACGTCGTCTGCCATCAGCTACCACTAAGCTCAGTACTATCTTAGGATCGAGTCCATTTCTAATCATCCACTACGGCAAATGACCCTATTGATCTTCGCAGTCTTTACAATGCTCGTCCTTTCAATATTCTACCCTTCTGTGAGAGAATTCAAATGATAATTGATTTTACAGACCTTAGTGACGTACAAATTAAACAGACATAATTCTATGTATTTCCACCTTGGAATGTCCCTTTGTTTTCATATATCAACCTCTTTCATACATTCGATAAGTTTTCCACAGCGCTTGTCATATTTCAAAAACTCGTTGCCTCTCACAGGAACCAGTTTTCATCATACGGATTTATTTTTACTGATGGCTCAATATCGGCAAGTTATGTTGGTTGCGGAATTAAATTGTTACAAAAAATCTACAGCTACCGTTTGCACAATTCTTGCTCAGTGTTGACTGCAGGGCTTGTAGCAGTTTTTTGCGCTCTTCAGAAAATTTCAGTTTCTGATGGGCGCAAATTTATTTTATATACAGACAGCATGAATGCTTTGAAGATATTATCACACCCTGGTAAATGAATGCACCCTGTGGTAGTAGATCTTTTATGTTGCTTGCGAACACTACAGTCGAGAGGTTTTTTAGTTTTCATTCTGCCGGGTTTCTAGTCACGTTGGAATTTTAGACAATGGAGACGCTGATTGCGCAGCCAAAACAGCTTCTAGTGTATGACAGACATCAATTCCCTATTGATATTCAAAACTTATAATTACTCATTATATTCATTCCCTTTAGCAGGAATCTTGGGATCTAGAGACTCATAATAAGTTACATTTCATTAAACCGCATATTCATTTATGGCCCAGTGTTTCCACAAGAAGTGCCGATGTGAAACTGACTTGTCCTCGCATCGGTCATACTCGTTTTACTCACAAATACCTGTTGTTCGAAGAGATAGCACCTAGATGCCCATCATATAATGTTGATTTTACTGTTGCGTATATCCTTGTTGAGTGCTCCAACTTTAATTCTCATCGCACGACATATTTTAACTTCACTTAACATACGAGAATTAGTGAAAGAACCTCTCCATCAGTATATTTTTAACTTTTAAAATTCTATTGGGTTTTATCATTTTATATAGCTGTTCTTTAACAATAAACTTGTTTTACCCGACTAATCGCTCGTGTTTTGATTGTTGTTTTCGCTCTGAATCACTTGTGTTCACTGTTTTATCGACTTCATGTTTAATGCACTTGAACTATTTTAACTTTTCAAGTGGTGTCATCTCAAACAATATGATTGGCGCAATATAGCCTACTTCTGGCTCTTGCGCCATTAACTTCAAATTATTCAACTAACAAACCGGAGGTTCTGGCCTGTAGAGCTCCTATACCTCTCCTACTCTCACACATTTTCGCATTTATTATAAATATAGACATATGAATCAAATTAAAAATTATTGATGAATTACTTGTCAAATAAGTGAAACGTTAATCATATTTTTTCAAATATTGTTTTATAGAAAAATTACTATTTAAATGACGGCTAGAAAGACGAACTAACTTCCATTTCCCTAGCATTAAGTTTCTTTTCTTCTGAGTAACAAACGCAGTTCAAATACATTGTATAGTCTTTCACACCTTCGTGTTCACTTTATTTAATAATTATTATTCACTTAGTTAATTCATTTTTAATAGGAATAAGTAGCAATCATCATATCCTCTTACAGTAGTCGAAGAATTGCTCTCTTTTATAAACAAAGACATCATTAAATGATAAAATAGTATTCTTTGACGTTACTTATGAACATAAACTATATTTATTATCATTAAATTAAGCTTGCATTTTTTTCGCAGATGCATGGAATCAATAAATCTTACTTTAAAAGGCGAATAGTACTACTTAAAACGCTTTTTTATTTCAAAAGACATAAAATGGTTAACCTTTATTTCTTTGAAGCTGCTGTTTTTATGAAAATGTGATTTACAAAAGTCTTTGGCAAGAATCAAAATACCTGCAATTATTTGACATTCGTTGTCTACTGTTTTCAGTTCATTCATTTTCCTTCGATATATATAGAAGAAAAATACAATTATAAAATGATTCACGTTCAAGAGAAATGTGCATTGAATTTTTATAACTCTCAAATGAAACATTATATAATTTTTGCTACTTGTAAAGAACTTTTTTTTTACGATATAAATATGTCAAGGTTGATACAATTTTTTTTTCAGTGATAGCACTGAAATAGAATAAGGTTGCAGATCTCCGTTTTCTTCTAAACAAATCTTTACTTTTTGATGAATTCTTGCGTAATAAAATGTCAATGAACTAAATATTTGTTTCAATAAAAAAAAAACTATGTTATTGAAGATCCGGCGCCGTCTATATTGTAGCATTGGAGGTCAGCACTTGTTGCACTCTGGTTAACATTAAATCTGCTACGACTTTGTTTCCTTCCTTGTGTCTCTCACATATTGGAAGGATCGATATCTATTGGTGTAGGAGCCATTCTTCTGGGAATTTTTAATAAATAAAGGATTCAAAGCTCTTCATTTTCGTATAAATGTAAACCTCAGAAAATAAAAGTTCCGCATTTTAATAGCGCCATTTATTTTTGGCTTTTTATTGAGCCCTTTGCTCAACTCTCTCTTTGTTTGGTCTGGTGATGAGGTCTTAGGTTCAGAACCGGTGTGTTTCAGGTTCCAGGCCGTATTCCAACGAAGAACAATCGTGTAAGCAGGTCTGGTGCAAGTTTAATCCATTCGGACCAAATGTCATCCCGCTGTTGTGATGTCTAGAAGGGGTACCAGCTTAGGTGTCATCTGAGGCTTTCATGTGACCGCTGTTGAAAATTGTGAGCAACGTTCCAAGTTAGCCCTAGAGTAGCTTTAAAAATGACTTTACTCCTGACATTACTTTTTTTAGCGATTTATTATTAACTGATTGTATTTTTACTTGATTCTTAATCAAATTAATTTAAAACTGCTATCGATAAATTCTTCATGTTGCAATAGGTTTACTAACTTTTTTTCAGCATTTTCAATGTTGATGCTAATTGCGATATATCAGAGCCACATTAAATATTTCAATTTTATTCAATTTCAAATATACAAATCATTTGAAAAATCATTTCCTCTTAAAAAAAGATAGATGTAAAAGCAAAAAAAAAAAAAAATATTTCATCTTACGCAAATGATTTGACTTAAGACAGCAGCAACTACTTGTAAATCTAGTTTTTCACAATTCACTGCTTTCAATTCAGGATCACTGAATATGGTAATTGTGTGCAGAACTCCGAAGTGATTTAGTATAATGTGCCTCTGTCCTCTGTCCAAGAAATAAGCCTGAAGTCAGTAAAAAATTGTAAAAATTATTACATTTGAATGTTGAAAACTTTAAAGACACTGGCAAAATGTGTTTTCGAAATATAATTTCACAGTTTGACTCCCTCAAAATAAGCAGGGATTGTTATGCCATTAATATCATAAGTTTTAAACAATCAAAGTGACTGAAACTTTATTTCTTGCATGTTTGTTACAATTTATGCAAATTATATATTTTCATTTCTATCAATTAAATGTGAAGAATGAATGTGCCATGACGCGAAGATGAACTAAGAATTTGTAGCAATCCATTCTGGACCACAGAAAATATCTTGGCATCATATTGGAGTGATCATTAAAATTAGTATATAAAATTGTTTCGGCAATTTAAGTATTTCTATAAAATCATATCTGCTCTCATGAGGGCTGAAGCTATAGGAGGACCATTAGAATTTCATTTTTCAGATTTTCTAAGTATTGAAGGGGACACGGTGTCTCCAAAATCTTTTTCAGCGACTTACATCAAAGTTTTTAAATCTTATGACAGATAGATATTAATTCTGAAAGAAGTCGCTGGATGGTAGAAATTTAGAAACTTAAATTTTTAAAACCTTTTTATAGAATCAAAAGTTTTAAATTTAAAACTTTTTAATTAAACAATAAGAAGTTTTTTTAATTAATACTCCTTCTAGTACAATCTATAATATTTCCACCAACCTTTTTTAAAGAGTAAAAATGTATGCAATAGAGTTATAAATCAGATTTTTGATATCGATATTAGTTTCTGGGGAAATAATTGATCCATATTTTGTGAAACTTTTGAAAAAATTGAGATTTTGTCGAAAAAAATTTGAAGCAAAGGTTTCACAAATACATCACTAATTCTATTAAGCATGCATTTAAGAATGAACAGAAAATAATTAATGCAATTACAATAAATGTGATTGATTTTTAACATTTTGCAGCAGACAAATTTTGGTAAAAGACTAACTAATATAAACAGCTAGAAAGTTTCAAAATAATAAAATTGTTATAAGGGCAGTTCATATCAATAGGAATTTTGTCAGAGCAATAATATGGCATTTGTAAGTCTTAAGATATCAATTTTATTAATATGTATTTTTATAATATTTATTAATAGACTTTATCATGTATAGGGATTATTGGAAAAAAATTAGAAATTTTTTACTTTATTTGATAAAATATTTTTCATCAAAATGTTTATTAAATTATCTGCATATTCTGTTTATCAACTATCTATTAATGTGTAGGAAAATTCTAGACCATTAGATGGAATTTCAATTAAAATTAGTCATTTTGAAAATGATTATGATAACCAGTGAAAAACTCAATCGAAAAGAAAAGCAAAAGCAGTCAAATTACACACACACAGAAAAAAAGATTTGACCGTTATAAAATCAAACAACTGCTCAATTTTTTTTTCGTGGAAATGAAATATATTTGATGAAAATACTGGAAATGGGTGTGGCCCCCGATATCTTTTTAGACAAAATAATTCCAAATATCATTAAATACTTATCCATTTGTTTGGAAATTTTCAGATTAATAAGTCAAAATTTGAAGGATCGTTTTTCACTAAGAAGTGGGAAATTGAATTTTTAGTCAATTTTTCGAAATTCGCAGAGTATCTAGTCCTCCGAAAGCATTGTTCTATTTTAAACATTTTCGAGGTTTTTTGTGACCCATTATTATAGAAAAGTTGAAATAAAATCAATGGCAATATAAAGTATTAATCCTAAGCTTATAAAAGTAGGTACTTGCCTATTGTTAACTCTAGAATAGTTGATGCTTATTAATAAATATTGAATTGATATCTATTCTAATCGCTGTTTATATGTAATATGAATAAACGGGAATATTTTTCCAAATAAACAAATCGATACATTAAATCTTATTGCTATTCCAAATTGAAGCGATTATTTTGACATGTTTTTATAGTTAATCGAGATAAGGTAGGGTAATTATGGCAGCAGCAATAATGGGTTTGCTTTAGAAACTGGCTTAGTTTGATAATTTATTTTACCAATTAGAAGTTTCAGTTTTTTAAAGAAATAAATAAGTATACTTGTTTATAAATTTACAGAGTATACCGGTTTATTTATTTTTTATATATTAAATAATTGCTTGCTATATATTAAATAATTTGTTCTTTAATAAATTTGAAATTGTTGTGTATGAATTTAAAAATAATTAACTGTGCGCTGGTGATAAAAAGAAAAGGCATTAATTAAATAATTATATGAATAATGCAATTAATAATATTGTAAATAAGAAGTTTAAATGATATATAAACTTTTTAACCATATGATATTTCCTTGAAATATATTTGATATCGTGAAAGATAAATATCTAGCAAATGTCATATTCTCCAATGAATATCGACATTTGAAAGCCATCTGGTGGGCATTCGGCGTAAAATTAATAGTGAAGTTGAATAAAAACAGGTTTTTGTTACTTTAAGTAAACATTTTTATATCATACTTAGTTATCAAAAAATATCAAGATATATTTCAAAATAAGCGAAAATTTAAGAAACAGCATATATAGGTAAACTGGTGAACCTAAAACCATCTGAGTATTTTAAATGAGAAAAAACACCTACCATAATGTTATTACCGTTTTGAAACCTTATTTATTGCAACAACTTATATTGTTATGTTCTTTGTATCTTTTTAGCTACTTGCTTCAACTATCAACAAATTCTGTTGTCCTTGTCAACAAAGCCGGTAATGCATAATAATATAAAACTTTGAATGCATAATAATATAAAACATTGAATGCATAATAATATAAA
>JAPMOQ010052495.1:353139-367283 GCA_026543055.1 Argiope trifasciata
CTTTGAATGCATAATAATATAAAACATTGAATGCATAATAATATAAAGCATAATATTAGATCTTTTATGAATCTATATATCTACATTCCCAGAATAATACTAGAATACGTAAAATGAAAGAATAAATTCTCTTTAAAAAAGCGAGTGTTTCACATATTTGTTTTTTTTCTTCACTTTTCTAATTTCTTCTTTGTTTTTAATCCATCTATATGGCTTTTAGTTCCCTTTCAGAATAAAATTGTAATTATGATCAGAACCTTACACATTTGCGCAGTTTATCCTACAAAAAAGTACTGGGCTAGACTGACATCCGCATCTTATCTTAGTTCAAAGAGTACATTCTTCAATTTTACTGCAATCCACACATCGGATTCAAATCCGTAAATCGAAGAACAAGATAAAAATGATTACAACTTTTTGAAACCACTGTTATTTTAATCATGTTTCATATACACAAAGAATGACTTTTATATTTTAATAAATTTTATATACTCATAGATACTGAGAAAGCATGTTACTGATGTCTTTTATAAAATGCTATAATGCATTCATATAAAGTTGAATAAAAACACACGTATTTTAAACGCAAAATCGCTCCTCAGATTTTCCATAAACAAATTATCATTTTAATATAGTATTTATAAACTTGAAAATAAAAAGGCTGTTTTGATCTTTAATTTCTCAAAAGATTCTTGATGTGAAAATGCAACTTTTAAAAATAAGAAAATTCCATTTCGCATCAAATATTTAGAGATCAGCTCGCTAAAGAGAAGAAGAATTAAGAAAAATAAAGTTCCAGAACCAAGCCATTAAAAGTCACATAGCTAGTTACCCCAAAAAGAAGCAGAAAAGACTATTTCCAGTTTCGAAAGTGTTAATAGCCTCTTCGTCTAATCGCATTTGCGGGACACAGAATAGAAAAACTGTTTTATCGGCCAGCAGTGGAAAATATGCAGCAAAGAGCAATTATTATTCAAATTCAGTTTCATCTGCATGAAAGCTTTATTTTATTGATTTTGAATCCCAGATAAGATGAGGTTTGACGATAAGAGATTTTTTTTTCTAATATAGAGTAGCAAAATAAGTTTCGTGGGCTGAGAAATAATATGCAGATTTTTTGATTGTTCACTTTAGAAAGATAAATACGTGATAATTAAATTGAATTATATTAATAGATATATCATTGATAAATATCATTTGATTTTTCTTGTGATATAAATGATGCTTTTTGGTATCTAAGAATGCACTTTTTCGAAAACTGTAATATTCTATATTTCATTCATTAATATAACATTATCAATGTTCAACGGTTGCATTGCTGTATTTTAAGATCTCATGAAAGAATAAGATGAAACTCTGAAAGAGTTTAAAATTTACTAGATTGTAATTTAATTTACATGATAATTTTTTAGAAACAAGAAATTAAGAAGAGAGGGAACATAATTTTCGGATAATCTAAAAAATACTATTAACTACGCTACGTTCTTACACCATTCTTAGAGTGTAAATCGTTCTTGATTATTTTAATATGGATGAGAGTGAAAAGAGAAGATAATGAATGATTTTTGAAAACATTTTACAAGTAGAGATTGAGGGAAGTTCTTTAAATTGTATGAAATAAAATTAAGGAATATGGAATTGTTTTATTACCTATGGAATTTTCAACTGAAAACATCGATATGGAACTTGCATTTCTCATAATTTCTTTTTATTTGAAGGACTGCTACTTCATAACCGAAAAGTAGTTGAATTATCTCTTATTTGAATATGAGATATATATTCTATGTTTTGTATAAAGCATACTTATCCTATTTTTTTCCTTTTGGCACAAAGCCAAGATGTTGATTATGCTGCTTTAACCAGTGAATTAAAATCATAGCAATAGGAGATCATAAAATTTTACTAAGAGAGGTTATAAATGATAGTTTTTAAAGAAAATAAATATATTTTAAGTGAGGGAATAAGGCTTTATTTATTTTAAAAATAAAAAAGATTAATAAGAGGTTTTTCCAAGTAAAGTCAATAAAGAAATTGAAGACGTTTAAAAAATAATCAAACCGGCACTCACTGAGCATTGAAGTATGGGCATTCAGACAAAAATATCGTGAATAGACATTTGACAGTTGCAACTTGAACACATTGGTGGTTGTTCTGCAAGTAAAAGATGAGTGAATGTAATAAGACCAATTTGTAAGCGAGTTAAAAGTACATCTACGTTTCTATTTTTAAATAAAGATGAAGACTGTAAAAGTGGTTTGAAGAGTTCTCTATTTCAAGATCTCACTATGTTTTCCATTACGAGTAAATAACCATTTGAACGTGTTTTTTTAAACGCTCACAGGTAAAGTCATATGTATGGGAATAGTCTCCGAATTGGCGACCTTCGTAGCTTTCTTATTGCCTAAAATTCTCACATGGAACCACATTAGAGTAAAACTTACTTATCCAAAAAATTATTACGATTTATATAATCAAACTTAACTGTGTCTTATTATTTATTTTTTCCCCATTTAATACGTACACTACCATTGTTTAAATCTGTACTTCAGATAATCTATATATCTCATTAGATAACTCCCTGGCTTTCTCTTAATTATAAGTGCTGGTCACATTCGAATCACGTGGCATTCAATGTAATGTCAAGATGACCGAAGGGTAAAGAGCATTAGAAGCCCCGATCGAGAGTCTTAGGGAAGGCCATGAAGCCAGTTTCACTTTAAAAAGGGCAAGATGGCACGGCATCATTCTGATATATGCTGTGCACCAGTATTTACAATAGGGCAAGTGGAAAGACGTTAAAGAGAAAGTATTAAAGCATGCCCATGCAATGGTACTTTCATTGACATTGGAAAAATATATTAAATAAACTGATGTTCAGATTTTAAAATATATTTTAGAATTTCTCGGTGTTTTCTCGCAGAAAAACTTACTGAAACAAAATAATAATTTATTGCATTTCGTTATTTATTACATTGCATAAATGAGTGTAATAAAAGCCCAAGGAATAGAAAAATAATAAAATTATCTTTTATTTTGTAAAGTTAATATTTCAATCATAAACAGTCGTTAGTAAATAAAAAATACGATTACGATTTTTTTATTTATTATTACGATTTACGATTTTTTTATTTATTTAAATTTACGATTACGAAAATTTGAATACGAATTACTATAATATGAAATTTGTTTTTTGGCTTGCTTTATTATAAATCCGTTGATAAAATCATCAAAATCTTATATTTTTGTATAATTCAAGATGTCTTAAAAGGTAAATCGTTCTTTGTATATATTTTCTTGAAGCGAGATTCGACACATCCAATTTTCTTAGACTTGTGACGGGAAACTCCCATAAGTCGTGTGATGGTATTGAAATGTATGTGTATTTGAATTAAAAAATAAATCCAAAACTGCTTCTCTTCAATGAAATCGTCAGTGTCACATTAAAGAACGGATGGTCTAATGCGCTTTTGCCTTTTGTAACTGACTTGGTGGATGTAATACTTTATGCATTTAGTTTAGGGTTTTCTTATTCGCATTTTTTAATGAACTCGCCACAAACTTTTGGTTTGATTCCGATTCGATTACTGATAGTTTACTGCATTTCTTTTCATTTCAAAAATCATATTTAAATATCTGCTTTATTTTTCCATTTTTATCGTTTATTTAATGTTTCTAATTTGAGTTATAATGGTTTTTATAATGACATATTATGTTGCCTTAATGTATCTATATACATTCATAGAGCTAGTAATATATAATTGTAATTAGTGCTTTTACGTATGCAAAATACAAAATCACAGAAATGAAAATTATATTCCACTTTTATGAGAAACGCATAAGATTTAACCTTTTACTTTCTCATACACGTAGTATAGTAAACGTATAGTAATCCTCAAAAAATTCAAACACGTGTTTTTGACGATTTTTCACGTTTTAGACATCCTTGAGTTCGAGAAACATATTGTTCGAAAATGTCTATTTGTCTGTTATAAAGATAACTCAAATTTCTTTGAGCTAGATGGATGATATTTGCTATACTGTGTTTACACCAAATTTTCTGTTTTCTATCAAATTTTGTGGAAGGTCTATTCTGAAAACAACCATATGCCCGATTGTTCGAAAGATAGTTAGCACGATAAGGACAACACAAAGAGAGTTTGATATATAAAATTGGAAACATAAATTTAGTGTCTACAATATGTGAAATATTAAGGCAAATCCAATAGTGGGTTGACTATTTTTCTGTATTTTCAGAAATATGATAACGGGATAGTTCAAAAGTGCAATAATTTAAATATATATTATTTGTTAATTTTGCTACTCTAAATTCAGCTTCGTTTCAAATTTCGTTTCAGTAGGTTGAGAAAAACATGTCATAAAACATAAAGTCAATTTTTTTCGATAATGTTTACTCATGCCCGAGTTTAACCATCGAGGATGATATGAAAAATTCAATAAAATGTTGAATTCACATTAGGATTATTTTTAATCAAAAATTTCTATGAATGTCCTTTCTATAAATTTATTATTCACTAGTTATCCAAAAATTTATATATCATTTATGTTTCAATTCAGCTGTTGCAGGAATTCCATTAGTTAAAATGATCAGTAACTGGAGCATATTTGCCACAAATTTAAATGCCAAATTTAATTTATCCATTTTTTAATGCAGTGTTTCGCTATTTATAAAATATATTACATTGTTTCATAAATTAGCAACTATATTTAAGCTGTATAAAACATATTAGTAAATTAAAAATTTGCAAATCCAGTAAGGAAAAAGGCACCTATTTCATATAAATGACAGATAGTTAATATTTCCTTTTTCAACGAATGCCATTTCATATCGTATCTAAACAATTTTCCTCGATATTTTTCATTCTTCGGTTTGATTAGCCTCAGTTTGTGTTAATTGTGTGTCATTCTTGATATTCGCAAATAATTCTATTGTGTGTAAAGGGAAGAAATATATTATAAATAATTTTTTTGACTTAGTTTGAAAGGAAGAAAAATAAAGACCTGTCTCGCTATCAAACTTTCTTATTCAATCGAAACATCTTTGTAAAAGAAAAAAAAAGAAAGTGTATAAAAACTAACTTTGCAGAACTAATCTTCATTACCGTCAGAAGCTGTAGAGAAAGAGCAGCTATCTTTAAGGTTTCACAACAAACTAATAAATCAGAAACTTCAAAAAAGAAACGAATTTCGACTTATCGTTTGAAGTCAGAAACAATGGAGCAATGAAATATATTAGTTATCTTTAATTAAATAGGAGAATCTGAAACTTTCTAAAGAGCAATTTGTTTGGTAATATTTCTCTTGAGATTATTTCAGGTAACAGCTCGATTAATTGATCAAAAACTTTTTTAAGACACAAGAGGGAAAAATTGTTAAAAAAAAACATTAAAAAACTGATTTCAGTCAATTTCATGTTTATGTTTCGTTATACTTTTGAGTACTTTCCTCTAGCAATCCCCTGCGATGTTCTATATTAACTTTGTTACCACTTGTGAGAATATATCAGTCTTCTAGATGACAACTGTAATGCTGATACTTATTTTGACAGAACATACACTCATTTATATAAAGTTTACTTATATAAATTTACGAGAAAATATGTTTAAATTGTTATTAATTTTATTATTAAATACTTATATAAATTTACTTTTATAAATTACGAGAAAACATGTTTAATTGTGATCATTATTTCAATGCATATTTATCACCATTTAGAAATATTTTGTCAAATAATATAAAAATAAACAATATAAGTACAGATTTTATCCTTTTATCCAGATTTTATCATCAATTTTTTAAATTGTAAAAAGTATTATATTCAAAATAACATGGAATTTTATGCATACATCTGTATCTGATTTTGAAAAAAAAGGCTGAAAATTCTTTTTAGATAAAGTATTAAAGCCAGAAACAAACAAAAAATTAAATTACATCAAAGAAATGAAATTTTTGAACTCGAATTTCAGTAAATTGGATTGAATTTAATTATCATGCAATTAGTATTGCATAGACTCAATATTTGTCTCATTACAGTGCAGAAATTTTATAATTTTTTACTGTCGTTTTAAAATTGAAAGGTTTGCTGCAAAAAGAATGCAGCTCCAACTTGGAGAGATCCAGAATTACATGCACTATTATTTGGTAAAAAAAATCTTATTTGATGCCAAAAGGATGTAATAAGTTCTCGCGTTACACAAGGGATGGAGCTGTTTGTCTCATTGGAATTTTGAATATTCAATCGATTTTTATGACTTTATGCAAACTTGAATAATTGGATCTACCTACTTTTTGCAGCAAACTCTTCAATTGTTTTTCGGAAATTGTATCATTTATTTTTTAAAAGGTGGTTTTCGTTAAATAATGGAGTAGTCAAGCGTATTATTAACCTCTCTTTTATTGCTAAAATTATTTTAAAGATATGGCAATTAAACATTAACCAATTTCTGTTCATAATGGTGTTTTTCGGTTTCTTATAAATTTTCCTAAGTATGGTTAAAAGATAGATCCATACTGTATTTTTTAAATAAAATAATATTTCAAGTTTGGTATATAGTATTTTTTTAAATTACAGTATTTCAAATTGATTTTATTATTTATAGTAAAATAAACTCACTTTTTATTTAAAAGAATTACTATTTTATCTAGTTTGAATTAAAAAAAATACACCGTGCTTATTTTTAACAACAATAAATCAAATGGAATCCATTAGTATATTTTTCTAAACACAAACGCTAATTTAAAAAATATATATAATATTTTGCTTTCAATTGAAGTTTGTTCTTGGTTGATTTAGGTTTTAGAGTTACATTGAAACCTAAAGGTTATAGGTGATATTGAAGGAAAACACTAGTTTTGAGATGAAAACATTTATTTGCAATCAAAAATTCCATTACTATTTAAATATTAAAAAAGTTTGTTTCTTTTTAAGTTATAGGTTTATGTATAGTAAGTTAATATTGAAATTTCTTTCATTAAAACTGGTTACTTCCAATCTGGACATGTCATGAAATTAACTAATATTAAAAAAAATTATCATAAAAAGAAGCACTTACTAAAACTTGCCTAAATACTTGTTGGGGAGAAAGGCAAACACTATAGTCAAAATAAATCAAATGATTAGTGTTTATTTCAAAACATTTACAAACCTTTTTACATACGGCCTAATAACAGAGTTTGTGAAACCGTCCATCATCTTTTAATTTTAGTTTCTGATACTTATATGTTCCAGATAATTTCTTCTCAAACATCGAAATATATCTATAAATTGTAAAAAACGCAATTAGAAAGTCTTTCACTTTCTTTTCAATGCTATAACATAGGAAATAATCCAGTAAAATAATATCTTAGTGGCAGATGAAAATTAATATTAGCTTCTACACTTATTAAATTTACCGTGCAAAAATTACCCTTTGATTCAACAGCGAATGCATGATATATTCTTTTGAAACATGACAGACGATGAGTTCTCTTTAAATGCCTGCACAAGAAGAATTTCTTTTATTTGTACATATTAAACTGGTTAGAAAATAATAGACATTAAGAACATAAGTTAAAAGTATTTTATGTACGTGATTCAAACAAATTGCTTGAAGCAGAATTTATTGATTACTGACAGAGAAGGTTTTCTATCCATGTTTCTTTTCCCTGACTCCTATTTTTAGCTGGAATACAGCTAAAATTAGATAGGTAATAACAGTCTTTACTTCAAAATTAGACCAGAGCTTTCATTCCATTGATGAAAAAGTACTTGAATTCAATTTTGGGAATCAGTGGTTTAGCGTCTGACCAACTGCAACTGCGAATTATACAAAATTGATGTATTTTAATGAGAATTACATAATATGACAGATGCTACATAATATGATGAATAGAGTGTGAAACGGATGTTGCATAATATGATGAACTACTCGTTTTGGTTGCAGATGAATTAGAAGCCCAAAGCTAGTTTCAGAGAATACCCGAATATCAGAACGAACAAAAAGTAAGCAACAACAACAACAAAACAAGAGTTCAGTCTTACTTTTCACACCTTGTTACTTACAACGAAAGGACTTGACACGCCTTGCCTCCATTAATGAAAGTACTTAAATGAGAACTCGATTTGGAAAAAATGCGCTTGGAAGAGTTCAACTCTTCCTTCAGGTATTTGACCTTCAACGTCTACCATTTTCGATTTCAGGATTCAGAACGAAGAATTAAAAAAAAATTATTAGAAATTTTGTCACGTTCGAAGGAAACGTGCACTGAATTCTTATAATTCTCAAATTAAATGCTGCAATTTTCTCTATTTATAGGAGAAAAATGTCGCTATTTTTGATGATCATAAATATGCCAAGGCTGTTTCAAATGCATTTTTTTACTCAGTGATTGCACTGAAATAAAATAAGATTGCAATAAAATAAGAAAAATAATAAGGTTTTCTTCTAATACTGATTCTAAATGAATTCTTATGTAAGAGGAGGATTGATAAAATTTCGGTACACTAAATACATGTTTCAGGCGATGAAAAATTACGCTATCATAGATCCGTGCTTGGTTTTATTTAGATATATGGACTAATTGAAATATGTTCATGTAATTTGTAAAGCCACCTTAAGACAGAATGGATGGCGCATTATTTTGCTTTACGATTTGTGCAAATTTATCCTGTCTGTTTGTATATTCATTTTGGCGGGGTTTTTTTTTTAGTGTAATTCTTTTTGATTTATTTTGCGGCAGGAAACTTTCACAAGAGTGTTTAATACTTTATTTTCTTGATACTTGTCCTGGAGAAGTTATTCATTTGTATTTTTTTAAACAGTTTATATGGCTCTTAAGGTATTAAATGACGTTTATTCATTGGTGTCTGACACTTCAGTTAAATTTTTCATACGGACCGTTTCAGTCTCCAGTGACTGATAATATAAAATACGATATTGACAACTTAATTTTATTATTAAGTTAAAAGAGGCACTTAAATGTTCTCTATTAAAATACTTGAATAGGTTTCATTTAAATAGAGAAAAAGCTTGTGTGTTATCGGAATCTAAACGTCAAAAGCATAGGTACAGATTACGGACCAAATGGAAAGTAAGTAATATTGCTTGGTGCATATTATGTTTATATGAAGTTTTAATTTTTAGCTGGATTTTTTTCTCTTTTTAATGAAAGTGAGGTAAGGGGACACTAATATTTATTACATAGCAGAATTTGTTTAATGTAAGAAGATTATAGCTAAGCAAGCAAGGGATCTTTGTACTATACAATGTATTTGCATAATGCTGCTATATGCGTTTGTACATGCGCTTAATTTTTAGGATAAAGATGGGGGCCCCGATGTACTGGTGGTAAGATCTTAGATTCGGAACCGGAAAGTATCAGATTCGTGACTGAAGGACCGACCTTTAAGTCGTCCTCGTCATCTGACCGCTGTTAAAAATTACGAGGTCCTTCCCAAATCATTACTAATGTTGCTTTAAATTGACCGTTAATATAACTAACTTGAGATAAAGATGACCCGAGCGTTAAAGAAATATAAAAGAATTTTTATTAATCTAGAAAGAGAGAAACTTAAACAGGGTTTAGATGGGCAGTGGTGGATTTAACCAATTTATGACTTACGCAATGAATAATATGAAATCTCTCTTTGGAAAGTTGGTCAATTTAGTTTCACATTAAAAATCAAAATATATAATGGAAGTTTAGTAATTCCTTCTATATAATTATTATATTACATATTACTATTATTATATCTTAAAAATTATTATTATATTAGTATTACTATTATTATATCTTATTAAAATTAAATTATAATATTTGTAATATTATATTACAATTGTATTTATTAAAAACAATTAAAGTAATAAAACGCTTGAAACTTTAAATTATTAATTATTTGTTAATGATTTCCCTAATTATTATAAGCCTTTATTTATTGTAAAAGATTATAAAGCCATAAATATAACATTAAAAATATCATATTGCAGGGCTTGTTTGAATTAATAATATTCCAATATGTTGTAAATATTTATTGATACCTTACTCACTAAAGTTAATAATTCAATTTATGCATACATAATATGTAATTTATATTAAAATATTTTTAAAGTTACTGCATTTTTTAAAAATCGAAGTGCAACTGCCATAACCCTAGTAGTTACCCAATCGGAAATCCCTCACTGTAAATAGATTAAAAAACATGAGTGTTGGATTTTCGAGTTCCAATATGTGTGTTAAGTCATGCTGCATAAAAATTATCATTTCTTTTTACACCATGAAGCAACCTATACATCATTTAATTCGGACTAACATTTCATCCCAAGAACATCCCCAACCTAGCCAGGCAATAGAAATTCTTTACTCTACAACCACATGGCGCCATGTAGTTTTTCCTCTTTCCCCCGGAGTCCATCTTAATAATTTTTATACCATCAATTGGTGGCACTTTATCTAATCCATATAAAGCGATAAATTTTTGAAAAAATCAAAAACATGTTTAGCAAAAATTTAACTACATATTTCAATTTTTTGAAATTTTATTTAAGAATGTGTGAATTAAATTTGCTACTAATATTTGGCTTCCCGGAAGTAAATTTCGAAAAGGTTGGAAAACATTCTCATACTGACTGAAAAATTTGTTTCAAAATGCGACTTTCAAGACAACATTAATGGCATAAAATCATTTAATGAAATTAAGATTTGACGTAGAATTTTACTTATTTAGGATCATTGTAATAAAATAGTAAAGTAAATATATTTATAAAAATTTATGCGAATTGTGTTAAAATACTCCGACATTTAGTGTATATATATATATATATATATATATATATATATATATATATATATAATATTATAGTTGGATTTTCTATAAAATATATATGAAAACAGAAGAAAAATCAGGCATTAAAACCTTATTCTAGTAATTCACATTCAAAAATTATATTTATAAGTATAGGAAGCAATTACTTTTGTAAAACGCTTTTTTGTGATTAAATCAATTAGTAATTCAATTATTTATAATTTTTATGCATTTTCTGAGATTTTATTCAAAAAATTTATGCTATTTTGTAAATAACAGAATTTTATACATTATTATTTTGCTATACAAAATTTGTTTCAGAATCCGGATTCAGAATCAATTTTGTTCCAGATTTCGCTTTTTTCGGGTTGAATCTGTGTGATGAAATAATTTATTTGAATGCAGGAGAAGTAATATAATTAATAGAAATAGAAATTCGGGTAATATTTAAGAATAGACTATTTGCTTTCGTAGAAAATTCCCTGCATTGATTGTTCATTGAACAATTTTTGTAGAAATTTCAGTGAGATTCAAGTTTAGACAGATCGGAAAATCTGATTAATTAATTCTCTTATTCTTTTTTTAGATCAATACCTTTAGAAGACAATTTCAAGCATATAGTATTAAAATGATCAGGCATATGACGATATGAAAATATACCCGAGGTGAAGTTCGATTAGAATTTAAAAAATAATCTTTGATAGTATAAACTTTCTACAAAGGTTACAAATCACATTTTCCCTGATTAGTGTATCTATATTTTTGGAATTTTTATGCATTAAATTTCAAAATTCTATTTCAGTCTATTTTTCAAATTTCAGATTCCTCTCAAAGTTTGAACACTAAATGTTAAATGAAATTATAAGCACATTTGTTTATAGATTGTGTTTGTTTCTGTTTATAGATTGCTTAAAATTGTGATTGCAACGGAGAACCCATTCAGAAAAAATTGCGATTTCATAATGTTTTTCTGATTTTGATAGTAAAATAGTGATGTATAAAATTAATTGAAAAAAATGTTACACTATGCAATACAAATTTCGCAAAAAAAGGAGAATCAAACATTAAGCTTAATTGATAAAATGTGAAAGTATATGATTAATTATTTCATTAATATTTTTGGGGGCATTCAGTTCTAGAATTTGGCTCACAGTTACATGAAAAAAAGGGATTTTTTTTAAAACTTTTTTGTTAGACTTAATAAATAAGTTCATCCAATTTTTGACTTACTTCTTCAATAACCTCAAAGCATATTATGCCTCAAAAATAATTTTTACAGCAAATTAAAAATCAAAGAATCTCAATCATTCCCATTATGCTTTTTTTAAAAAGAAAATTACAAATTAATTTTAAACATAATTTTCCGCGATTTTTTTATTTTAATGAACTATTACAGTATTTGGTGTTTCATCAAATTTTTCATTTGAACGCTTTTTTCAATGTTAATTTATGTTAAGAAAGTTCGAATTAGTTAATTTGTTTTTAAATGAGGATGAACCAATTTTAAAAATAAAATACTCAACTCTAAAAACCATAATTATTGTATTGAATAACAATGACTAACTTATTAATTTTCTCGGAAATATTGTATTATTAATTATTTCTATAAAGATATATTTTTGACGAATTCAAAATAAAAATTCTTTTCAAATATTGAATGGGCAGAAATATTATGTGTTATAACAATAACTGAAAGTGATATGTTTTTGAAGTAATTATTTTAATTAGGAATTTCTGCTGAATTTAAGCCTCATTATCCAATCATAGTTCGTTTTACACTGACTTTAAAGATCGTAAAAGAAAAAGAAAGACAGTGTTTATCCTTTTCTGTTGCACAACATATTTTATGATACATCCATAATGTTCAATATTTTTAATGCCAGATAATATATCAGTGTTGTTGGGTATTTAGCTCTAAGAGGGCCTGAATTATCTGTTTTTTTTATTCAATTATTTTTGACTCATTTATTAGTTTTTATGTTAAACGAGTGTTAAAATGTACGAAATAATTATTTTGTAATTTCTGAACTTTTACTACTTGTCATTGGTTAACCTTATCTAAATAAAATTAATATTTTTCTGTTTAGTAAAGTACAAAAACATTAAGTAAAGGTATACTGATAATATAATAATATTATACATCTAATTAAATTAAAACCTGAGTGTTTCTTTAAGTGAAATATTTAATTCAAATAGAAGAAGAAACAAACATTGAGAAATTAATTCGAATAAAAATAGTGTTCTAGGATCCAGCTATTAAAAGTCACATGTTCTTCTTCCTGACAATTACGAGAAACAGTTTCAAGTTCAATTGCAATAACAATCTCTTCATCCAATCATGATGCACAATACGCAGTGATAGTGAGGAAGGATGTTCTAAAAAGAGTAATTATTATTCAAATTTAGTTTCACCTGCATGAACGATTTATTTTCTTTGTTTTATATTCGAGATCAGAAAAATGACAAGGACTCCATGAGAGATAAATTTTCTAGTCTAGAGAAATGGAGCGTCCTCTACATATGTAGAAAAAATGGAAATTACATGTCGTTGAATTTAATATACAGAAATACATTATAATTTCATTCAAGTATTATAGGCAGAATTCAAGAAAAAATCAGATTATGAGTACGAATAAGTTACTATTAAGTAAATACTTTACCTAATTTGAAATTTTAATTATCTGTAGCTGTTTATGATACTTTTATTATTCCGTCAGCCTTTGCGATGGCCTTTTTTCCGTATAAGAAATCAAATGAACTTTTAATTTATATTTTCTCTATCAGGTTTCACTTTACGTAATTTCATTTTTTCACTTGATACTTATTTAATTTTATTTACATCCTTTCTCTAAACAATAAGAAATTACATTTTGCTTATGGAAATATAGTTTTATAGTTTGAATACGGAAATGCGGTTTTGTATTTTGGGATGAGGCATATGAAATATATTTTTGGACACACTTTCTAAGTTTGGTTTAGAATTAGATGAGCAGTTATCCTTTCTTTAAACTACCATATCAAGTCGGTGGCAGGTATTTGACCCTTGACAAAACTTCCCTCCATTGGGGGAGTGTAGAAGTCTTCGAATATGACCAAAGCAATGATATAAAATGCATCTATAAGGGAAATGGATTTTGAACCACAACTCCAAAACAGAGTTATTATTGGATTCTCATCAGCTTCTTATTGTAAACTTATTTAAAGTAATCAATATATAAATTTCAAATGTTCAAGGTTCCGAATTTCTAATATTCATGTCTTAAAGCCAAAATTTTACCAGAGTGTCACACAACCTTTAATGGCTGATGTTTGTACTGATAAATAATGTGGCTGATGTTTGTACTGA
>JAPMOQ010052495.1:367293-401923 GCA_026543055.1 Argiope trifasciata
GCTGATGTTTGTACTGATAAATAATGTGGCTGATGTTTGTACTGATAGATTAAAAGGGTAAATATTTGAGAAGGATTATGTCGAGGAACAAGAATATTTTTGAAGTGATTATTTCTGGAAGTTAACTTTTATTTGCGTTGGATAATGTACGGCTGGTACTGATGAAACAGTGGGATAGGTGAGTAAATATTGTGAGAGATCATACTGGTGAACAAAAATTGCTTTGAAGTGATTACCATTGTAGATTATCTTTTAATTACATTGTTTGTCTAAGAAAGGTACTTACATTTTTATTCTTCACTTTATAAACTCTAATACTATATACAACTTGGTGCCATCCAGTTGGAGTACACCTGGACTTTCGGTAATTTCTGTCAGGAGCACCAACTAAATCTTTCTGCTTGAAATTGGCTAATATGTGCTCGTCTCAGTGTAAGTTATTTATCTTCCTGTTTATAAGAATATTATAATGTAATAGAATAATTTTGTATTCTGTCAGTATTCACATTTATGATATTTAAATCTAAAATAGGAAGTGTCATTTGAATTTCTCAATGGTTTTATGCTATGAAATCTATACAAAAATGGCGCTTTAATAATTTCATTATGAATTGTTAATTTGAGATACTATACCAGATTATATTATTAAGCAAATATGTATATATAATGGTATGTAATTTTGCTATTAAATTCTTTATTGTTTATTAAATATATTGTGTATTATATTTTCATACAAGAATCGAATCGAATATTCGGTTTTCCATAGATGCATTTGTTACGTGTTGACATTTGTCTCTGAAAGGTGATCGTTCTCCAATTTCAGTCTTTCGTAGTAACATATATGTATAACGTGATTTTTCTGAATTTTTAATAAAGAATGGTACTTTGAATTTTTAGTCTTTATTTTATAAGCTCTAGTACTATAGCTGGAACTTGGTGCACTTTCAGCAATTTCCATCGTTTGACAATAAATCTCGCTGAGATGAATTAGCTAATATATACTTATTTTGGCTTAAGTGTTTTATCTCCTTGTTTTCAGGAATATTATAACCCAATGAAAAATATTTAAACAGTGATTTGCAATATAGAAATTGAGAAAAATGTAATAGAAATTCAACTCGCTTGGAGTGCTTATTTATTTTCTCTATTGATATATATACAAAGAGTACAAATTAGTAGTATATAGGGTGTGTGTATAAATATGCAATGAGATAAATACAATAAATGTTTATATTCAGTTGGTACTGGCACTGATGAACATGGGATGGGTGGAAAATATTGAGAGAGATCATGTTGAGGAATAAAAACTGTTTTGAAGTGATTACGACGGCAAGTTACTTTTTAACTACATTTACTTACTTATGACTGGTACAGATAAAACGATGGGATAAGTTAATAAGTATGGGAACAGATCATGCTGAAGAATAATTGTTTTGAAGTGATTACCACTATAAGTTTGAATTAAATTGGATTATATATATCTGATATTGGTGCTGATGAAATAATGAGATAGGTTGAAACGATCAATAAAAAGTGTTCGGAAGTAATTATTGCTGTCAGTTATCTTTTAATTAATTTCGAGACTTAATGATTTTTCTCTCGTATTTTCGTGTCATAGAGACATTAGGTAAATTCATTTCCAATTTGCTGCTGAAAATATGTAAAAATGTTGCATTTCAATAAAAATGTACTACCATAGTTATTATCTAATTATAATTTTTTAAAACTATCATCAGGACGGATGACATTGCTAATATCTTTTTAGATTTTTCTTATTTTCTTCAAGATGAGGTGTTTACTACAATGAGAAAACATATGCCACATGCAGAAATTTTTTTGAAAAATTATCTTATTTCTTACAGCATTATATTTTGATTATCAAAAGGTGGCTAGAGTAATATTAGACGAAGTATCGTGCTGATTTGAAAAATTTCTAAAAGAAAAACACAGCTTTATGCACAATTTCATTAACAGTTCAAGAAATTTAAGTATTCTGAAAATTTCTGATGTGCCCACAGCAACTCCGCACTTTAAAGAATTTCAAAGAATTGTTTGAAATATTTAGTAATTAGAATATATAACTTACTTTTAAAGTAAAAGAAATATTAGTGAAAAATGTGTTTCACTACAAAATAATAAATATTACTAAAATTTTTATATGCAACAGGCTGCAAACGACTTGTACAGAACTTCTTGTTGCCCTAACACAAAAAGGAAGTAAAAATTTGAAATGAATTAAACTTTTTACTTTCTCGTTTACAAAGTATTAAAAAAAGTTGTAATCATCAAAAAAATTGAACTTGACATATTGACGAATTTCTACATTTTTTCTTTGAGTTCGAAAAATGCTTTTTTGACATTATGTATGACTATGGACAAAATAAATCAAAAACATTTAAGTTAGATGGTTGAAATTTGATGCACGGATATAAGACAAAATTTTTAGATTTCTGTGAAATTTTGTAGAAATTTCATTTAGTTTATCTGTTCGATTATAAATGAGTATAACTACAAAACTCAAAGAATTAGACATATAAAATTTGGGACACAAGTTTATCATCTAAGATATAGATTTGTATCAAATATTAATTAAGATCTAAGAGTTGATTATTTATTGTATTTCCTAAGGCATGCGAATGCAAAAATTCCTTCTCAATGACAGAAAATGCAAGCTCAAAGACCATAATAAATGCAACTCGATTTGTGATATTGTAATTACATCTGTAATGCCATGTCAAATTTTGTTTGTCAAATTTTCTTCAGTCTGCAATGAAAAACTCACCCCGAATACATATTTACATTATAGATTCAATAAAAAGGATTTGTTTTTTGCCAAAGATCTATATTTCGCAACTGTTTGTCGTCAATATCAAATAAAGCAATTTGCAGCGTTACTCAATGCCAATAATTTTATGCAATTTACTTAAGACGTTCATTGACAGTATGCGAGAAAGATTTTTGGAGATTATTTCCTTTTATTTGTTCATTCAGAGTTCCACAAATCACTCTTTTTATTATAAATTTAAACCCCTCTACAAAAGGAATCCATAGAAGAATGAAACCGATTATATGCAACGACTATTTACAGAATTTACACATTGTGAAGAATTTACAAATTTTGTCTTAAATTCTGCACTCAATCCCTTGTTAGCAACACTAGAACTAATCACAAACTTTTGTATCAAATTTGAATTTAACATTCTTAAAATATACATTTGAGGTTTTCCGATTTCTTTTCGATTTCTGTCTTCAAGCGATCTAATTTCAAAATGAACGAGTCTTTTGAGGGTTATTTTGTAAATAGGGCTTTAAATTTAAATTTAAGTCTTTCAACTACATTTCAATAATCTCAGAAATGTTGAAGAATCATTCAGGAACCATAAATATTTATTATCTTAATATTCAAATCCCACGCACATATACATTTTAAATTTTGCTTAGAAATATCTTATATTCTACAGAATAAATCAATTTAACTTAATGATGAAATTTGTGTGATAAATTTACTTTGTTACCCTTTACCAGACATGTAGTTTTAGTTTTAAAAATGAATGTAACTTTTAGAATATCGCCAAAAGCATTCACATGAGATTTTTAAATCTTCCATACTTGAAAGAACTAATTTTTGGGTCAAATTCTTCGTTTCTCAAATGATCCTCACGAACCTACTTAGCACAAAAGGATCTCGTTCTAATAAGTTCCTTTTCGTGGGACATTATGGAATAAACTTTTAAAGCTTAGGGTAACCGAAAATTTCAAAGGTAATTATCGCACTGCAACACTTGAGTCATTAGCAGGCTCGATTTACTGTGCAAACTTCACTTATTAAACCCATCAAGCATTCAAATTACTATATGAAGTGCAGGGGCATGCTTGTGCAGAAAGATTCGTTGTTGTGATTACTGCTGAAGGGTTTGGATAGGATAGATTAAAATATAAACGTTAGAAAACTCGGTTCGTAATAGATTTTAACAATGCTTTTGATATTATATACATTGAATCCCAAAATCAAAATATTTTTTTAATGTCATTTGTTATGAGGAAGAATAAAACGATTGGTTGTTTTTTGAAAAATGTTGAGAAAAAACACATTTTGTTGCTATATGCAAAAAAATTCTTGTAATAAAATAACATTAAAATGTTTATAAAATAATTAAGATTAGTAATAAATATCAATTATGGCGAGGATTCTTGATAGTTCTTGAATGGCAACGTCTCTATGTTTTTATGTCCACGATATGACAAAGTGATCACGAACACCTCCACATCTAAATTTGGAATAACAATTGTACTTTGTAAATGTAGAGAAATATTAAAATTAATTTAAAGTACTTTAGACTAGCGTATAAAACTCTAAGTCATGAGATTTGGTATAATTATTAAATTAATATTTTATGATATAATTATTGAAAGAAAAATAATATTTTAATTATTTATGGGGGAATAGAAGACTTAAATGGAATTACGTTTCATGCGCCTTTTACAATGGGGACGGAATTAACAATACTTATTAATTATTTTTGGAAACAATCCTGAAAATTTCAGGCATGTAGTTCATCTTATTTATTTAAGACCGAAAAAGAAATAACTTTGATAGATTTTAATCCACCAAATTGGTAACGGAATTAAGGAATTCTCACTCTTTATAAGGTCAGAAAATTAACATAAATATTATCAAATGCAGTTTTAGACATTTTCCCAGAGTTGGTTACATCAGGTTCATAGGCTGTCAGTTGAAGAAACTTGTTATGAATCTGGAGTAATTTTAATGTTCTTTTAATAAAGGTCGAAACAGGTTCAATTTGGAGGTCATCATGAAATATTCTCCTTCTGATGTACCACGGTGCAGTAACAACTTTCATTAGATGTTCATTTTGAAAAATTTGCAACTTCTCAATGTTTTGGGTGGAAGTGTCTCCATCCCCAAATTTGGGAGCTATACACCAACAATGATCTTAAAATAACTTTATAGAGCATTGCTTTGGGTCTAATTGATAGATTATTCTATAGAGCAGTTAATTTGTTATGTTTAACTCTCATGAGTTAATTTTGCGTCTAAAACTAACTATATGTGTTTATACTCATTTGCCCAGGGAACGGGCTGGTGGAAAATTTGGTTTGGGCTTAGATCGGGCATTACCAATTCTTTTAGTACTACAGATTCTTTTTAAACTGCCACAGGATTCAAGAATGTATTTGCGTTCAAAAGGTAATCCTAAAGATAAAAATGTTTTTCTGTTATTATGTAACTATGGTTGCATTGATTAAGAATACAGGTTGACGATTTGTGTGAAGACCAAGTAATTATGCATTTCTTTAACATAAAGAGGAATCTGTATATTTAAAGATATTTGGAGTCATTAATCATACTTTGCATAATGGGTGCATCATACATTTTATGGCGGCTAAAAGAAGACAAATTTGGATATTAAGTAGAAACTATCCACCCGAAACCAGCGGTTGGTCACCCAGAACTTTGCCCGTTTACTCCTTAAAAACAGATGTTATTCTCCATCCCCTTGCTTAGGAATTGTGAACCTTGAACAACGCCTTGAACACCATAAATGCTCAAATTCTTATTTTTATTACTCCACGTAGGAGTGCTATGTACTTCGAAATTTAGAGAAGAAGCCGCTTTCACACACAGGACTTTTGTTTATCAAAACAGACATATTTTTAAATTATCTTGTTTACACGTATGTGATTGTGAAGACAGTCATGCTTTTGATGATTTTTGCTCAATTTATTAGTGATTGGCATTCTGTATTTTAAATCTGTACTAAATGTTACCTATCTTACTCTGACCATAATTCTATTCACATATAAACTACATGATAATGGATTGCAATCAAAATTGGATAAACTACAAATTTAGTGTACAGACCACTTACTAAATTACAACCATTTATCTCAAAGTGGTTTGAGTTACGTTTAGAATTTTGATAAGCATCATTTCAAAAATGCGGTTTTCAGATTCGGGGAGATTCGTATAAACGCGCGGGTAGATTCCTTACAATTGCAATACTTTTTCGAATACTTCATATTAGAAAAAAAAAGAAAGCTGCTGAGATGTAGAAAGAAGATGTCGAATTTCTATATCCCATCAAAGCGTTACTCTAAAACTGAATATATCCCCTTTGATGAGCAACTGCGCTGGCATCCTTTAAAAAAACCGCACAGGAGATTGAATTTGAAGTTCTAATATTGATCACTGGATCGTTATTGATTACTGGAGATCTTTTTTTGGAATTCATTTTAATAATTGCTTCCTTTATTTATTTGAGATTGGGGAAGAATCTAACTTTTAAGAGTAAAGGTTGCAGAGACACGTCAGAGGACTTCTGACATATTTAGGAGTCTTGTGTATTTCAATTTTGTCAGCATATCAAGGACAGAATAATTTTGTATTGTGTCCGTATTTATATTTATGATATGTAAACCTGAAATAGGAAGTGCCGTTCTCATAATTTCTCAATGGTTTTATCGTATTGAATCTGTACAAAAATGGCCCTTTAATAATTGCACTATGAATTGTTAATCTGAAATACTGTATTTGACTATATTATTAAGCAAATATGTATATGCAATGATATGTAACTTTGTTATTAAATTCTTTATTATTTCTTATATATATTTTGCATTATATTTTGATACAAGAATGTTATCAAATATTCGTTTTTTCACCGACGTATTTGATATGTGTTGACATTTGTCTCTAAAAGACGATCATTCTTATATATTTGATTTTTCTGAATTTTTAATTAAGAAGGTACTGTAAATTTTTATTTTATATTTTATAAGCTCTATACTGCTATACTGTAACTGTACTTGGTGCTATTATTGTAATGAATATTACTTACAGTAATATTCATCTGGGCAACAGCTAAGTCTCGCTCAGATGAAATTGACAAATATATGCTCGTTTTGGTTCAAGTGTTTTTATTTCCTTGTTTACAGAAATATAATAACCTGTTAAAAAATATTTAAACAGCGATTAAATAAAGAAATTGTGGAGTAAATAACAGAAATTCAACTCGTTTCTACTGTTTCTCTGTTTTTTCATTATATATATATATATATTATATGAGTACAAATCAGTAGTATAAAGGGTGTGTGTCGAAATGTGTAATGAAAGGGAAAAAATGTAAAATAAAATAAACAGCAAGACATTCAATGCATTAACTGCTCATGGGCAGATGAAATCAACGTGGGCTCAAAAAGTATTAAAGAATTTTCTGCAAATTGCATCAAACAATTTGCTGAAAAATACCGTCTTCTCATAAAAATGTGGAAAGATAATTTTTTTTTGAAAAATAAGTTATTTAAAAGTAAAGTATATAATAAATCAAGATAAATCACATATGGTGACACACACAGATACGTATTGTAAAAAAAATTTAAAGAATGTGTATTTGCAAAAAAAGTATAATGATGAAAAGGATATACTTTTTTCTGTTTCGAACAAAACAGCGGATATTTCATATCAAGTAACACGATTATTGAATGAGTGCCAATGTGTGTGGACTTTTACTCAGTCATAATAAATCTGAGTGTGGAATCTAAATATGGGAAAACCGAAGAAGTGCTTTAAGAAATTCAGTTTTGGTTAATCTATCGCATGGGAAAAAATGAAGTAAATATTGGATGACAAAAGTTGAGAAGCTGATGAACGAAAGGTAGTTTTAGTTAGAAATATTTTAACATAAGTAAAAAAATCTCATCGTTTTACTGTTATTTGATCTAGATATCATTTCTTTTTCACAAATTTAGTAATTTCCAGTAAACCCATGTGAAACTGTAGCAAAATACAATTCTCTCTCCACCTCCAAATAATTTTGTTTTTATTTAGTTTGTTGATATTACTCAGTGAACTGCATACACGAAAAAGCAAATATTGATATTAAAGTAGCGACGCTTTGCAATACTTCTTTGTATGCAATATGAAAAGTAAGATCATAATCATTTTGTAATACTCCTTTCCCTTTTTCATTATTTGATACAAAAATTTTGTTAAGCTTATGACTCTTTAAAAAGCTACTTAACATCCTTCTGGGTGAAAAAATATCTTTCTTTTATCTCTACTTTCACACATCTTACAGAATTATATAATATAATATAATAATCTTGTCATATCTTGTCTCTAAGAAAAAAATCTTGCATCTTAAATGATAATAAATTTAAGATACTGGATTTTTTCTTAGATTGTCTTACCAGGATTACATAAATAATTTTCTATTCGTCAGTTCATTTATTCATTCTTAAATTTGCATGTTCTTAATGATTCAAATAGTATACAAATATTTGTTCTTTATTTGAAGAATTTTCATTTAACAGTATCGCTAAATGTTTTTGGAATGTTATGTAGTTATTGGTCCAGATAATAGTGGATTTCTTACATATTGCCGAGCGTTAAAATTAAATATTTTACCAGCGGAAATATGCTTTATCTTCAGGAACGATATTTATATAATCTTTTCAAATAATGAGTCGTAATGACATATTTGAAATCAACACTGTTTATAATGACTTTGAATAAAATTATTTCAGAGAAATACTACAAATCCAAAACAGATATGCTAGTTTTATAAACAATCGCACGAATGGCAGATACAACAATGATTTTCCTATTCGCTATATCTTATTACTTTCGATATTATCTTTAAAATATAATACAAAACTTGCATATAATAGAAGATAATTTAGTCTATTTAGTTTAACAAAATATACAATTTTGAAAAGATTAATTACCTGAAGATTAAAAATAATAAAAGTTTTTAAACGATAAAAAAAGGAAATAATAATGTGTAATGCAAAAAAAAAAAAAAAAACTTAAGGTATAAAATAATAACAAAATAAAAAAGAAAATGTAAGCAAAAATAAAAAAGATCGAAGGAAAAAAAATGAAGGGAAAGATAATTGTACAAATAAAAGGTAGTTTTTAATTCTATTAAAATAAGTAATGTAATTTTAAAAAAAATCAATTCCTGCTTAAGTCAACAAAGATAAACTTTACTTATTTACTTCTTATTAAATAATTATCAAAAAATTGATTTTCGTTAGAATTGAGCTCGCATTCTTCATCTTCACATGACAAATACAGAAATCCTTGCATTTTACGAATTAAGCTACAGCCTGTTGATTTCAAATTTCATTACAAACTGCTAAAACTCTATTTTAAGTATTTAAAATTAATTAAATTTAATTAATGCCTTAACATTTAAAAAACTCGTATTGGCATCAAGTGTCATCCACTACAAGTTGTAAAAATATATTTGAACTTGAGTGGATGAATAAAAAGTAATTTATTAAGATTGAAAACTTTAACAAGGTATATAAATAAGTATATATAGGGAAAGTATGAGCTAATATTAGGAATTGAAAAAATAACGTGTGTATGATATAAATAGCGATCACAAAATTCTATCAGTATGCTGGAATTTTAAAGCTGTTAGACCAGATTAAACATTAAAGCAAACAACTTTATTGTGAAAATACTTGAAGGTAAGCAAAAAAAAAAAAAAAAAAAAAGGATCTATAATATTCAATACGTGTGGAAAATTTCCAACAACTGAATTATCCTGCTATTCTCAATATGAAATGATTTAAAACATGAAATTGCAATTAATCCATTAAACCTTTATCATAAAAATATATTTCATACTATACTCTTCTTCTCCAATTTTTTATAATTTATAATTTTTTATAATTTTTATAATGAAAAATTTATCTGAGCACTATTGCTGGATTAGAAGCATAGTCCTATGGGAAACAAAACTAATATTTTAACTATGCTTTTCCACTGTATTTTAAATAACGATTGCTCTTAAAAATTTTAAAAATTCAGTAAAGGATATACGATTATTTCTTCTGATATTTTTTCATTTTCGGATTGAAGAATGAAATTTGAATGTCATTGCATCATTGTAGTGTAGACATTGTCGAAGTATATTTATATACAAAGCCAAAGGAAATGTTCTACCCAAAATATTGTCACATACTTTCTAATGAATTTCCAATGCCAGAAAATTCTCTACATTACATTAACGAACACCATACATTAACTTTTGTAGTAAATTTGCCATTTCTACTGAATCTGTCATGTCGTCCTTGGCGAGTTATTTGGCGATTAATCCTTCGCATACGTTAATAGTATCCAAAACTCGAGTTTTTGTTTCAGGCATGTTTTTATAAACCAATTGGAACCAAAATTTGACTCAAAACAAAACATGCAGTCACGAAAACACAAACACAAAAAAAATTGACTCATTAAGTCCCCACGTCTTTGGTATATATTTATAAATTACAGCGAGACAGTCAACTCATAATTGGATTTAGCTCAACTTCTGAAAAATGTCTACACTATAAATGTTAAAACTGTGCATCGAATTTTATCTAGCTCTCTTTGGTTTTCAAACATCCTGTTAACTTCCTTTGAATAAATTTAATTCGGAGTTTAAGTGAAGTATCCAAATTTGTTGTATACTGAAATTAGTTAGGTTAAAGCGTTTTCGAGTTATCATTGTTACATACAGACGTTTTCCAAAAATGTGTTATTCGAACTCAGGGAGGTCTTAAACACTGAGATTCAAGTTCGAACTTTTTGACGATAATTGTATTTTTTATGTACTCCATATATGAGAAAGTAAAAAAAAAAAAAGTGAATATTTCGATTTTACAGATTGAATCTGTCTTCTTACTAATAATTTCTCTCACAATTGTTTAAAATTTATTTGAATATACTATATTGTTTATTATTTTGTGAATTTGATGTACAAAAGGATGTCAAAAAATAACGCATAATTAATCGACTATTCTTCTGTAATGGCACTCGAGAAACGATATTGGTAGAAGCCTTTCCTGTCGATACTGTTACGTTCAGTGATGGCGGGGTGGTCGGCTGTATACAAGGTAGAAACATTGGTCGCATCTGATATTTGTAGTTTCATTTATATTCCTACAACATAATTTTAATTCATGCAACATATTATCAGTAACATGAATCTGTATGGTTTATGTTTTGTTAAAAAATAAAATGTATGTATAAATCATTAACATGATTTAAATCTCGACTATAAACTCAGTAAACGACCTAAAAACACACCCTTCAGGCATTAAATGTTATTTTGAGAGTCTGATGCAAATTTTTTTTGGCATAGCTTAAAATATGCTGAACACTAAAATTACTGACCTTGGTACCACCTGAAAACCTTAAATTAGCTTTCTTGACAAATAATGTAATTATAATTATATTATTTACAACATTATATAAGGACAAAAAAATCCCGTCAACCTTTATTTTTAATGCTATGTGTTCACGCGCATTTCTCCATCTCGCTCAATCTCGTGACTCAATGCAATTACGTGTCGCGAGCTGTATATATATTTATTACTGTGTTGTTCTATCAATTTATAATTGTGTTTTAATAAAGATGGTTTTTTTTTTAAATTGGTGTGATTTTATTTGAGGAGTATTATTTTAGAGATCCTTAATCCAATGAATGTGTTATAAGAAGTATTAATATGGTCCGTCGATGTGTTGAGTGAAGAAATGACATTTTGAATTAACATTTTGGTCCGTATGCGAGCCGGAGAAAGAGGTGCGACTTTTTGGAATTTTGAATGGCTAGTTTGACTTTCGTTGGAATCAAGAGGATCAAGATATGCGATAGAATTTAATAAGGTGATATCTTGGAAATATTTTTTGGAGTATTGAGTTATACAATTTCGGATAAAGATATTAAGGTGAGATATTCATAATTATTGTGATTTAACTGTGGATTATTTGTTGTTTATGTGAAATTGAATTTGAGATTTTGTATTGATATTATATTGTGTAAGAAATAGTTGTAGTCTGTTGATATTGTTATGAGAATTTAGTTACTTTGCTTTAGGATTAGTTATTTCTGTCAATGTAGTTCGTGTGTAGTATTCATGTGTAGAAAGTAGCATTGCTGATAAAGTTGGTTTCTGGTTCGGTTGGTTTCAGAACTCTTGCATTGGATTAGAATTGGTAACTCCCGTCTGTGTATTTTGTGGTGAAAGGTGTTATCTAAGTTTGGAAATAGTGTTTCTGACTAGGTTTGGTCTCATTTTTCGAATTCATAGTGTGTGTTGCAGTTCGATTCGTCAGTTTCCTTGTGATTGCAAATTAGCAGTAAAAAAGAGATAAAATTTGTGAGAGGTTGTATGTAAAAGTTATTTTCACTTACATCAACCATGCCGTTGAGTACTAAGTTAAAGAAAGAGGAGTTGCGGATTATCGCTGAAGAGTTAGGGCTTTCCGTTCCTGATAATGCGAAAGTAATTCAGTTGAGAGAGATGATTGAGAAAAGTGAAGTGTTTAAAACACAAACTGAAGTAGTTCAGGGTCTAGTAGATCAAGTAATAGCCGATACTCAGGCAAAGATGGCCGATGCTCAGGCAAAGATAGTGCAAGAAAAAGAAAAAATTGAAAGAGAAAAAATGGAAAATGAATTTAAGTTAGAACTAGAAAGGTTAAAATTGAGTCAAATAGAAAAAGAAATAGAGTTAGCAAAGGTTAAAAACGAGTCATTAAATAATACACAAAATACTGAAATCATGGATTCGAATTCATCAAGTGTTGAATTAGAAAGCTTAATAAAAAGTATTAAAACTTTAACTATCCCTGTACCATGTAAATCGGAATCCTTTAATTTATTTTTCAGCTCTTTGGAAAAAGCATTCCAAAACAAAAATGTTTCGGAAAATTTGAAAGCAGAAATTCTGTTGAATATTTTGGGTGAAAAAGTCAGTCATCTGCTGGTTTACATTAATCAAGAAGATTTAAATGATTATAATAAAATTAAAACTTTAGTTTTAAAGGAATTCGAACCCACCCCTCAGGAATGTTTAAATAACTTTAAAAAAGCTCAAAAATCCCCGTCCGAGAGTTTTGTTCAATTTGCATCCAGATTAAGTGCATCTTTTAACTACTATTGTCAGTTGCGTAAAGTGAAGGATTTCCAATCTCTATGCGAGCTTATAGTTTCTGATAGAATTTTTGAAACTCTTGATCGAGAATTAATGACTCATATTGCGGTAAAACAAGGTGAAAATTATTTTAAACCTCATGAACTCGGTCGAGAATGTGACATTTTCTTATCATCGAAAAGTAAATGTAAAAGCGAGACGAATAATAAGATCGTGTCAGGGGATACAAAAAGAATTTTGGGAAATAAATCGCAATTTCTAAATTGGCGTTCTGATAAATCCGTTTCTAAAGTGTTTGTGTCAGAAGTAAAAAATTCAAAGTGTGTTATGTGTAAGAATAGTGCTAATCATCCTCTTTATAACTGCCCCCAATTTAAGAGACTTTCTGCAAGGGAAAGAGTTGATGTAGTGAAACGAAATGCTTTGTGTTTTCGTTGTTTGTTACCACATAAAATTCGCGATTGTCGCTCTTATAGAAATTGTTTTTGTGGCAGATCTCATAATCAAATGCTCCATTTTCCGCGAGAGGAAAATAGTACTAATAATTCACTGTCTGAAAATATTTCTATTCGTCAACCAGTTTATGACGAGGAAGTAGCGCCAAACCAAACGTTAAAAGAAACGGTTGATAATGCCCAATCAAAGATAGTTGCTACGAGTTATCAAAAGAGCCAAAGTAAGAATGTCCTTCTTAGTACTGTTCGTGCCTTGGTTAGAAATAAATATTCAGAGTTTGTGGAGGTTCGATGTTTATTGGACGTAGGAAGTCAGTCTTGTTTATGTACGAAAGCTTGCGCAGAACGACTGCAATTGAAGTTGGAAAAAATAAATACTATTGTTTCATGTGTGAATGACGCTACTATGGTGGTTAATAATTGTGTAAAAACTATGGTTACAAACAAGGATAGGAGCTTTGAGCGAGAATTGTCGATGTTAGTAGTAAACAAAATTACTGATGTTACCCCGAACAAGGTCATTGATTTAAATATGGAAGTATTAAGATTTCCATCACTGGCTGATCCTAGTTTTAATATCCCAGGAAAGATAGACATACTTTTAGGAGCTGAAGTATTTTATGAATTGTTGAGACCTGGACAATTTCGAGATTTGAATTCATCGTTGCTGTTTCAGAATACAGTTTTTGGTTACGTTGCTAGTGGTAGTGTAGATGAGGTGAGGGAGAACAAAGTTCATTGTGGGTTGATTTTAGATGTTGATTTGAATCGTACTATGAGAAAATTCTGGGAAGTTGAAAATGTGGATAATGAGGTCACTAAGAGTCAGGAGGCCTTGTTGTGCGAAGAGCATTTTGTAAAAACCCATAGAAGGAATGAGGAGGGTCGATATGTGCTTACAATGCCTTTGAGGGAGGACCCGTCTTGCTTGGGACATTCAAAGGAAATTGCGGTAAAAAGACTTAACTCGTTGTGGAATCGTCTGACGAGGGATTCAGAGTATTTGTCGTTATATTCAGATTTTATGAGAGAATATGAAGAGTTGGGTCACATGGAGAAGGTTAATGAGACAACTGAACCATCTTCCTCTTATTATATACCACACCATGGAATCTTTCGTCCAGAGAAGCCGACGACTAAGCTACGTGTTGTTTTTAATGCATCGTCTCCTACAACTAACGGCATTAGCTTAAATGACATTCTGATGAAAGGAGAAGTTATTGAGGACGTATTTACCATCATTACTGGTTTTCGGAGACACAAATTTGCCTTTACCGCCGATATAGAGAAAATGTATCGACAAATACTCATCGAATCAGACCAATGTGATCTTCTGAGAATTCTGTGGAAAACAAATTTTGACGATGAGCCTACCACATATAAGTTGAAGACTATCACCTATGGGACGTCTTGTGCTCCCTTTCTTGCCATAAGAACTCTTAAACAATTGGCCATAGATGAGAATTCTAGATTTCCCTTGATGTCTGAAATTCTACTACATGACACATACATGGATGACATAGTCAGTGGCTCTTCAACGTTAAAGGGTGCCCAGGAGTTACAATGCCAACTTATTGGGGCTATGCAGTCAGCGGGACTGAAATTACACAAGTGGCACACCAATTTTGAGAAGTCTAGGCCGTCAGAAGATGGTTATAAATTTGATAAAGAGGAGGGAACAAAAACGTTGGGAGTTCGATGGAACTCTCACGAAGATTGTTTTTCTTTCCGAGTAGATGTCCAACCGAAACAGTCGTATACTAAACGAGAGGTACTGTCAACAATTGCCAGAATATTTGACCCGCTTGGCCTTCTGGGTCCAATAATAGCTAAGGCCAAAATTATCATGCAAGAACTTTGGCGCATGAACATCGATTGGAACGATGTTCTTCCTGAATCGGAATATCGAGAATGGCATCGGTTTCTAATTGCTCTCAGAACTTTAAATGAAATTTCGATTGACAGAAGAATACTCCTTGACCAGCCAAGTAGTGTAGAGCTTCATGGCTTTGCAGACGCGTCAGAGCGTTGTTATGGAGCAGTGGTGTACTGCAAATCAAGTGATGAACAAGGCAATACTGAGATTAAGTTAGTTGCCAGTAAGTCAAGAGTAGCGCCGATTAAAAGCTTGACGATTCCCAGATTAGAATTGAGTGCTGCAGTCTTGTTGTCAAAACTTATGAAAAAAGTTTTGACAGCAATCAAAACTACAGTAGCTAGTGTCTACTATTGGTCGGACTCGACTATTGTGCTTTCGTGGCTGCAGAAGCAACCAATAGATTTAAAACAATTTGTCCAAAGCAGAGTAGCGACGATTCAAGAAATGACTAGTATTAACCAGTGGCATCATGTATCCTCGGAGCAAAATCCAGCTGACATCTTATCACGAGGAATAGACCCAGAAAAACTTATGACTTGTGACTTATGGTGGAATGGACCAGAATTTCTTGATGATTATAGCTATCCTAATCAACCGGTTCCTGCATCAGAAGCTCATGAAGAGTTTATGGCTGAAATTAAGAACAATTCTAAGAACTTTAAAATTTTTAATATTATTGAAGGACATTTAATTTATGAATTAATTCAGCTTAGTAATAATTATATGTCTATTTTACGTATTTTTAGTTACATTTTTAGGTTTTGTGACAATGCTCGAAATCCACTTGGGCGTAATACAGGTCCTCTTACCAGCAGTGAGTTGAGAAAAGCTGAGAATTTCTTAATTAAAGCATTGCAGCATCAAGAGTTTGCTGCCGATATTCAAACCTTGCAATTCAAAGGATTTGTTTCTCCAAACAGTAAGTTAAAAAGCCTCAACCCGGTTTTGGATGGTGATGGTATTTTGAGGGTTGGAGGCCGACTAGAAAATTCAAATTTAAGTTTTGCGTCAAAACACCCAGCTATCTTGCCAAAAGGTAATAAACTTACTATGATAATTTTAGAGTATTATCACAAGAAGCATTTGCATGTCGGGGCTTCAAATTTACTATGTATTGTTCGAGAAAAGTTTTGGCCCCTAAGTGGTCGTACAATGTGTCGTAAGATAATTCATCAATGTATCCCATGTTTCAAATCAAAACCCATTGTGTCTAGTCAATTAATGGGCAGTTTACCTAGGGACCGAGTTTTAGCTGATTTTCCTTTCAATTGTACTGGTGTAGACCTGTGTGGTCCATTCATGATTAAATATAATCATCAACGAAAAAGTACATTACATAAGGTGTTTGTATGTGTATTTGTGTGTTTCGTAACAAAGGCTACCCATTTCGAGATTTTGTCAGACTTGACATCTGAGTGTTTTATAGCTTCATTAAAAAGATTCATTTCCCGGAGAGGCAAATGTGCAAAATTATACTCTGACAATGCAACAAATTTTAAGGGAGCCAATAACCTAATTAAAAAGTTTCTTGAGTTGGTGAAAAATCCCGATAAAATTCTAGCTAATTATTTGGCAGCAGAAGGAATAGATTGGAAATTCAACCCTCCAAGAGCACCTCATTTTGGTGGGCTTTGGGAGGCTGCGGTCAAATCGTTCAAATTTCATTTTGTTAGAGTTTTGAGGGGAGCTAATTTAACTTTTGAGGAATTCCTAACATTAACATTCCAAATCGAGTCAATTTTGAATTCGCGCCCACTATCCATTATCAGCCGATGCAGATGATTTTGGAGTTCTAACACCTGCTCATTTCCTGATTAATAGACAGATGAATTCTATTATCGAACCTGATTTAACTAGTTTTAAAGAACATGAACTAAAAAAATGGCAACGAGTTGCGAAATTAGTTCAGCAAATTTGGGAAAAATGGCACCGGAGTTACCTGAACGAATTACAGCAAAGAAACAAATGGGTATTCGAGAAAGAAAATGTTCAGGTAGGAGATCTCGTGTTGCTGGTAGAAGACAACTTGCCAACTCATAAGTGGGCTCTGGGTAGAATTAAAGAAATCTATTGTGGGGGAGATAAAAAAATTAGAGTGGTTCAGATTAAGACCCAATTTGGCACGTTTAAAAGGGCAGTGAGTAGGGTATGTGTATTGCCCATGCCGAAATGACTAATGTAAAAACATTGGAGAAAGGTGTGGATTGCTGTTCAAATAATTTTATTAATTTCTTAAAAATTTTATTTGTAATATTATGTATTTGGTTGAATGTTTGAAACATGTCAACGGGGGGAGAATGTTCACGCGCATTTCTCCATCTCGCTCAATCTCGTGACTCAATGCAATTACGTGTCGCGAGCTGTATATATATTTATTACTGTGTTGTTCTATCAATTTATAATTGTGTTTTAATAAAGATGGTTTTTTTTTTAAATTGGTGTGATTTTATTTGAGGAGTATTATTTTAGAGATCCTTAATCCAATGAATGTGTTATAAGAAGTATTAATATGGTCCGTCGATGTGTTGAGTGAAGAAATGACATTTTGAATTAACACTATGCTTATCTTTTTTGAAGCCATATTATCCATAGGTGGGTAATATTAATCATGCTCAGTGTGACACATCAATGATTTATTTCCCGTTCAAAAATCCGAGAAGAATAATGAGTCGCTGCCAGATCAGTTGCTTTTGGTTGCTCTTTTATTTTCAACAAGCACCATTTCTCATTATCTATCGCAATTAGTAGAATTTCTAATATTTTTTATTAGCCTACAAGAATAGCAGCAGTTTGTGATAATTATATATATTAAATGATATGCATGAGAAATGAAATGAAGTGTAAGGGGGATGCATGTCGCAAATAAATTTTGTCTCGATTTGAAAAAAAAAAAAAAAAAGAAAAACATTTTGACTTTATTTTTTTTAATTCTGACTTTTTTCTTTGCAACTGAAGAATCTGAAGGTTATTGATGAAAATTAAGGAGTAATATTAATATACGAATAATTGTTCATTTAAATGTCCTAGACATTATGAAGCCTCATACATTATCATAGTTTCGTTTTTCTCGTCGTGGTGGTATCTACTTTTTTGAATGTTTAGTTTGCACTTCGTTCAATTTCTTATATATTAATTTTATTATAATTTGAGAAATTTTTTTTGAGGCTTGAGTACAACGAGAATAAGCCAAAGGCGCCAAATACCACAAGCAAATTCCCATCTCCTGAAGAAATTAGAGGGAAAAAATTGGTGGAAATTAGTGGTGAGTGGTTTCTGCCCAGTTGTTTCACACTCGTATAACTTCTTGTGATAATCGAAAGCTTACTGCTCATATTCTTTTTATAATTTTCTTAATTTTTTTATATCATATTCATAATTCTACACTTTGTTATTCTTTTCTATTATCGGAAGTTAATTTTTTTACGACTAATCATCCTTTGATAAATAGCGTTTAAGATGGGCGTTTGTTTTTACCCTTATTAAAAGAAAACAGAGGGATTCGAAAAGGAATCAAATTAACTGTAATCTGTCTTAGAGAAGGAAAAGAATAGAATAATAAAATATAAGTGTTTTAATCTTTACACTAGACGAGAATGAAGTTGTTGAAGGGGAAAAAAAAAGAATACTGGCATTATTTTTGTATAAGTAATAGTGTTTCATTTTGAACAAGGACTTCTTGAAGACATTAGAGAAAAAAAATCGGTAAAAAAATCAACAACAACAACAAAAAACTGTAAATTGATTTATGCCCAATTATTTAAAGCTAGGGTTCATTTTTTATTATTGAATCACTTAATTACATGTTTTGACTGCAGATGAAAACATGGTGGATGCTTTCTAATAAATTTTATGGTAAAACGTGATCGTAGGGAAGAAATAATATCTTGCAGATGGAAATTTATTTAGATAGAGCAATAAAAACACTATTGGACTGCGTAGCTTTATTATTGAAAATAATCATAGATAAGAGAGTAATAATAAAGCTGAGCTGACATCAAGTAGTATGAATGCTTTTGATGTAGAAGCAGAGCGAAAGTTGTAAAATATGTTTGCTATAATTAACCTTCCCCTTTCAGAATGTAAAATAGAAACAAATGTTGTAATGTATTTTGGGAGTAACTAATATCAGATTGCTGCAAAAATAATTCTATCCTTTCAGCCCTACAAATTAAGGCATTAGTTTTCGAATCAGCTAGAAACAGGTAACAATTATGTATTTCTCATTTTGTGGTACAACATTCTGATATTTTATTGTAAAAATTAATTAAACATTAAAAATAAAATAAATAAACGTTTTAGTTGATAAAATTGATTCAAGTGTTCCTTTTTGAAGCATTTTTGTTGCAACTTTTATAATTCAAAAATTTGTGAAAATATAAATAATTCATGATTATACAAACTGCAGGCTACATGGTGGATGTAACATCGCTTTTCAATGGTATTTCAATAAAATATATACAAAATAGACACTTGGTCATGGTGAGACATGACTTTTAAACAGTTCAACAATTAAGGAGGTTTTCCTTTGGTTGCTTTACATTATTTCATTACTGTTGGAAATAAGATATTTTAACAAACAATTTAATCTCTTGGAAGCAACTAAAAATGCTCACAACTTTTGTGAATCCACCAAATGAAGATATAAAGTATTTTTTAAGAAATTGATCTTTCCATCTTGTTTGCGATGATTTAATACTTTGTGTGAGGAATATTTGAACAAAAGTGCTTTTTTAGTGTAATGTAAACACGCAATTTTTTAAAATCCTTATTTATGATTTATTTTTAAAATGGGAAATGCTTGACGTATTTAGAATAAATGTATATTTATAATGAAATTCTGAGTGTGTTTGTGTGTGTGTTGGCGCTTTACATTCCAAACCGTTTTGATTTTTAATTAGAGTTTTTATTACTTAAAAATTAAGCAAAATTTTGTCGTTTTCCCGCCATAACTTTCATAAATATTATCGCACAAACATATTTACATCAAGTTAATGATAAAAAAACTGATTATTAATTGAAAATTAACTGAAAAATTAACCAGTATTTAACTAAGAAACTTAATTTTCTATTTGTAATGAATTTTTAAACAAATATTTTAACCGTATTTTTCAGCAATATATTTAGGACAAAACAATAAAATTTAAACTGCACGAGCACGTTAATTGGAAAAAACAAACTTTTGTTAAAGTGTTGCCATCATATTGACGGAAATTCAAATTAAAAAAATAATTCATTCATTATTGCAAATTAAATCTAAAAAAATGTAACTTTCAGTATGTGATTGGATGAAATAAAATAAATATTAAATGTTATATTTTCTAAAAAATAAATGCAAGGCAAATTTTACTGTGATCTATTACAATATATATATCATTAATTAAATGAGCTTTCTTTACGGGAAACATGACTGAATTTATACAGGATACGCATTCAAATTCGGACCAGATTACTAGTTTGTAAATCACCAGTAATTGTTTAGTACTGTTATTTAGAAATAGTTTAGTACAGATATTGCTTAGTACTGTTATTTTAGTATGGTTTTTTAAAAATTTAATTAAAAATCAAGCTAACATTTGGAATTTTTCTAAGATAACTTCCGGAAATTTTAGAGCACGAATATGTTTATTTAAATCTTGATAAAATGACTTTTTTTCATTGATAACACTTTTTTAATTAAGTTTCTATTTAAAAAAATATAACCGTATTTTATAACAATTAATTTTTTACAAAATGAAAGTAGAACTTAACCTGCAAGAGCACGTTAAGAGTGTACCAGTGTTTTGCCGTCACTTTAGCAAAAATTGAATTATTAAATTAGCTCTCATTGCAAATTAAACCGAAGAGAGTGTGATATTCAGCACCTGTTTAAATGGAGTAATGTTATGGAATAAATATAAGATGTGATATTTTCCACATAAATTCACTAGAGCTCATTGCAAATCAGAGAGATATAAAGTACAATGAACAAATAATTGTAAGGCTTCTATAATAATACGATTTACGTGACTATCGAAGTTTAAAGTTTAAATATATTTGGCTGATAAGTTATAAAAAAAAGGAAAATACATAAGTACTGCATTGAAAATTTTAGAACACCTTACTCATGGCGAATAAGCTGGTCTCCAAATGCAGCAAGTGTACAATAAAATTATAGTTTTTGATCTTCCCTGCTCATCATTTTTTTTTACCAATTTATAATTCAAATATGGAGTTTTATAAAATTTTGAGCTGATTAGAGCCGAGAGATTCTACTGAGGGTTGAAAAACATAGTTTTAACTTATAATTTGACGTCTTATAATCTGAATCACTTATGGAAGTTAATTCATCATCATTAATTTGAGTGGATTTTCACTATCTAGCGAAAAACAAACAGAAAGACATTTCGCTAGACCAGCTCTGGCAAATGCGTTATCTTAAACATTGTAAATTTTTTGTATCGCTTTGTTACCAGCAATAGAGTTCTTTGTTTTGCGGATAAATGAATGAAATATGATGAAATTTCTATTTTAATAGTGTGGTGTTAAAATAAACACCACTAATGTGTTAATCAAAAAAAAATTATCAATTTTTATGTCAAAAATACGAAAACTAACATCAATTAAAGTAAAGTGAGGAACTTGTAGAAACGATTATAAAAAAATAAATTGCTTGCTTAAACAGCGATTAACTTTATATGAACCTAATATTAATTCTTTTAAATACTGCACAAATTAATACAGCACAAAGGTGAATGTTGTTCTTTAAAACATGAATTATTTTAATGTATTTGTATTCAACTTTGTAATAGAAGTGGTATAAAATTTTTTCGTAAGTGAAGATATATAACTAAGAAAAAAAAACATATTTCACACGACGTAAAAGAATAAGGTCATTTTTGCCTTTTTATTTCAAATTGCAAAAAATCTTGCATCTTGCATATTTCTGAGCTCTGTTTTTTTCGTAATATCAAGTTAAACGGTTTCGAAAATGAACGATATTTAATTAAAAATCTATAGTTAATTCACAATGAAATTAATTCAGTTAACTTTAAGAAATTAATTTTTTATTTATAATGCTAAAAAACATGTAAAGGATAATATTGTAAGGTTCAAAATAAATGGAAAGTGTTTCCGCTTACCAGGTCCAATAGCTGATTTCTGAATCGTTACAGGATGACATATAGTTTCAGTTTTAAAAAAATGCTTAAATGTCCAGAATTATGATGCGGTAACAAAATAATGGAAATATTACAAACGAGTACAAGAATCTTTATTATAAAGACATAGTGTCAGCTTTGGAAAGTAATTTAGCTTGGATTGACTTAGAATCGAATCATACAAGTTCTTGATTGTGGGTAGAGAGATATTGTACGATTCTTCATGGGGGTATTGGGAATGTTCCGAGAACGATGACAGTGGAAGATATCGATTGAACACTTTAAAATAGACTAATGTGGTTCGATTATATTGAGGCCCAGACTGCCATAAATCCCTAACTAAACAAGATACTCTGATTTAGAGCGTTATCATCCTAGAAAATTCCATCTTCTTAGTGAAACAAAATTTTTATCATAAGATAGACCTGGTCAGCTTAAATTTCCTTTAGAGATTACGATTGGGCCAGCAGAAAACAACTACACGGCAACACATACCATGAAACATCACATTTGGAAGGAGACAACGACGGCCACGCCCTTTTTGTGCCTTCCAAAGTGTACTTACTCTTCCTGATACGAGTAAATGTATGAAAGGAGATTCGTCTAATCATATGACTGTCTTCTACTTATCAATCGATCAACTATTATGATTATACTATCACTGTGAAAGACATTTGGCTTTAATATTTGTGATCGGTAGCTTGGGAATATCTGCTCAGTCATAAATGTTGAGTTCATAAAAGTATCACCTAACTGTAATCATTGTTATTAGAGAATCCAAATACCAATTGAACTGTATGGTTACTTTAACTGCCGATGTTTTCTTTTTTAGACATTGCAATCCATTTCTGTACTTTTCGGTCGCTTTGTCTCAACTTTTCTTTTGGTCAACAAATTTTGCATTGTCGAGCTAGTCTTAATACGCTGTCATGACTTAAGACAAAATACTTCTAGAGACATCTAATAGCTGAAATGTTTTTGTCACGGTTGTTCAAGATAGTCGAGCTTATACAATTTCGGTTTTTTGAAAATCTGTGAAGCCTGACATTTGACGCTATTGATAAAATTTGAAGATATATATTATACTAAAGTTACCTCATACTATCATGATATTTACTTTTCGTATTGAAATAGTTGGTAGCAAGGATTACATTTTAATGCTTACGAAGTATATTCGTTAGTTCCATTTCTGTTCACAGGCGTTTATAATATTTTGATAAATAAGGAAAATTCTTTATATTATCTTGAAACTACAACTGTAATTTCGTGCCAAATGTTGTTAAAAAAGATGTTCCAATTACTTATTCCCGTAATTAATTCAATAAAAATTCTGGATTTACATCAAAGATTTATATTTCGTTACTTCTTTCACTTAGGCCATGCAAGTTATTCGTGATCTTAATCAAGCTCTATAAGTTGTTACTAATGGTATTTAGACAAGCTAACTGACGAAGCCAGAAATTTTAAACCGAATTTTTGTGCTGTAGCTGCTGAGCATAAAGGCTCTTGAGCAATCAAGGGCAGAGGTCTGACTTTAAGCTCAAATGAAGATAACACACAATATCTCACACACGTTTTTCTTACAAGAGGAGGGGTTCTTTCACACACCTCACAGGTAGAAAACCGGATAAAAAATTAGGATTCGAACCAAGAACGTTCAGATCACGGGGAAGACGTGCTGCCCACAAGGCAGGATGCCGGCTAGATTTGTTAGTTTATATTGGAATCAAGGTAAAACCTTCATGCAGAGTATGTTGGAAAGTATTGGAGGAAGGCGCTCTCGCTGGATAAATTTCGTATTCATTTTGAGTTTTCCATATTTTACGTATGGCATTGAAACCTAAAATTGATAATGAATATAATTATTAAGTTTAAATGGATGTAAATATAGAAATAATTTTAAAAATGGAAAAAGCATTTTCAAATGTTAAAAATGCAGAATAAAAGGTAGTGAGTTTAATAAATGTCAGTTAATATCCTTAATAGTCCATAAGATTAAATTAAATAGAGAATGTTCGTGCTGCAAATAGGGATGGATACTTTTTTTTAGATTTCTCAACATTTGGGCGCGTTCACTGCTTTCAATATTAACTGAATTGAACTACCTCCAATTATCTGACCTTCAATGGCTTCTCCATTTAATTTCAGTATTCAGACCGTCGTTAAGAAAACTCATAAAATTAGTCACGTTCGCGACACTCGTGTATCGAATAAGTGGTCGTTTAGATACTATACTAGTTTTAGCTATTTATAAGATAAATTTATTTTTATAACAGCTATAAATATCCCAAGGTTGTTAGAAAACATTTTTTTAATGATTGCCCTTACAGAAAATAAGGTTGTTAAATATGTTAAATATTTTCTTGTGTAATCAAAGGATGGATAACATTTCTATAAATAATTGTTCCAGACTAGAAGCCATTATGCTCTTATATATTCATAATTGTTTTTTCTAGGAAGTGTGAAGGTTATCTGAAACAAGTTTATGCATTTTTATGACATAAGTCAAGCCTGATTTTACATATTAATTTATAATGTTTTAGCAGTTTACCAATTTATTTTGTATCTGATATCCTTTAGAGTTTTTAAAATTAATTTATAATGTTTTAGCTATTTTATATTCCTTTTTGCATCTGGTATCCTTATCTTATCATATCCTTATCAGATTTTATGTACCAGAGTGCAATGAATCTCGCGTTTCATGTAAAATTTCACATAATTGTGAGTTTTTGTGATGTATTTTTTCAAGAAGAAAGGGTTATCAAAATTTTTATATTTTTGTAACTATGATATTTGTAATGCATTTTTGTTATTTTTTTGTCATTTTATACTTTATGATATCTGGGAATTTTACAGCTTACCATTTTTTAACTATTGTTAATTTCAAATACAATTGGCCGACATATGTTATTTTCTAAGACAAATATTGCATACAAATATTTCATCATTCAAATTATCTTTATAAATTTTGAATTCAACTTGAAACAATGAATCTTTTTGGAAAAATGATGGTTTCATTTTTAGACTGTTTTTAATGATCATAGCATAATAACCAGTATATTTCAGTCAAATTGTAAGAGATTGTGAAGGAATATATTTAAAATAACTATAATTTCTGTTAAGTGTGTATAAATTTATAATTCATTGCAAAATTTTGATATTAGTGACTACAGACATTAGCATTTTTGAAATTATGTTGTGTATGTTTTTATTATCTGCAAATTTTAACATTTGCTCTTTGATATTTTGAAACAATTTCTGATTTTAAACACAATCAATATATTGTTATAATCTTATAATGAAAAATAAATTTCTCTCAATTCAAATAATTTCGTTCAAGTTTGAAAGCAACTTTAAGCTCTGAAGAGCTTTTAGAATGTATTGGTAATATTTTAAAACATTTTGTAGATCCATAAAATTGTTGATTCCAATGCGAACTACTATTATTTTTCAATTAATTTTGATATATCTTCATATGATACTGTAAATTATTCTAAAGCAAGAGAGTTTCAATCTATAGACAAATTTTTTTTATCCTGACCATTTTTGTTTTCATGCCCGTGCTATTAAATGTAATATGCCTTTTAAATACTTACTAGATTAGAATAATAAAAAAAATCTAAAGTTTGCTAAATTTTACTTAACTTAAGCAAAGTTTGTGTTTTCTTATCTATAGCGATATCTGAAAACTATTTAACCTCAATTCAAACATTATAAAACTAATTTTTATCAACTATTCTATAGAAAACAGTAAATATCATTTGCTAAATGCCGATTGCTTTTGTCAAAGGTTTCTATCTCGCATTAAATAAAGTTTGAATCATTATTCCTTATTTTTAAAATTTAATGATTTTTGTTTTATCCATTCCATTCAAAATTGGAACTAAGTCTAGGTCATATATATTGATCATGGTTGCATTTATGGTTATAAGTCATAGTCGCACTTATTGAAATGTACGGCCGCGATTATCAGACTTTTAATTTTCAAACTGTCTAAAGGTAAATTTTTTTAAAAACTAGGAAATTTTTTTTTTGAAATTTCTTATTTATCAAGTTTCTAAAAATATCTATATCATCTCCTAGGTTTTTGTCCATTGTCAGAAATATATTTTTCATTGGAAAAACGGATAAAAAATAATTTTTAAAGATCTCTCTCTTACTCTTACACACACCCTCTCTCTCTATATATAGACAAACACACACACATTTTTTTGTATACAGATTTTTTGCATTTATTTGATTGTTATTCTTATATGAAACTGGTTTTAAATTTTATAGAAATATTCTTAGAAGCATTTTTATAAAATTGATATTAATTTTTTTTATGTGCAACTCTATGCATTGCTGTTGGAAATTAAAAATTTCACTTGTAATTTAAAATTATAAAATTTAATATTTAAAGAGGGTCGAATTCCTAATCTATTTTTTTTTGGTATGATTCATTCAGCTATAATTACATTTATAAAAGCTTCAAATTAAGTTTATCTTTGAGTACAGATCAAGTTTTTAAAACTGAATTTAGATGCGCTGTCGCATAATTAAATTTCTTTCTTTCTTTTGATTACATAGTTCTCTTAATCGTTGTTTTTTCCTTTAAAAATCGTATTAGACCTTGTGCAGATTGATGGGTGGGGATTTCTAATTATCTAATTCTTTCTTGGATATAAATTTAGTTTGACACTTTTAAATGTAAGTTTTAATTAATTAAAAACTGGAGCAACCTTCAAATGACATTCATGTGTGAAATTTGTTTTTCTTTTTAAAGATGAACTCAAAAACATAACTTGATAAATTCCTATATTTAAGCCCGTGAAGTTCATTTCGAAGTTTGTTGTAAATTTCTGACGCGAACTTAATAAAAGGAATCAAAATTAATAAATTGATAATTAATAAGTCTCCAAAAATTATAATTTTCAGACATTATTTTATTTTTATCTATTTTTTGGGGTTTGATGAATCAAATAATTAAACTGACATCGAAAAATATAATATTTGGACTTTCCAATTTGTTACCGAAATCACTTTATTCAGTACAAATATATAATATATAAAAACATATAATTTAATATCTAAAACTTTTCTGCTGGAAAAAGTTATTATTTTATATTTTTTATTCCACAAATTGAAAAATATTTTTATATCGTGTTTATATTACCAATAAATTGAGAATTCGCTATTTGAGTTCTCCTTTTTTTAAAAAAAATTTATTCCTAGAATGCTTTCTGATATGGAAATGCATCTTCAATGAGCAACAAAAAGAAAAATGCGCATTTCCAAGCCAATCCTTAAGAAAGACAACTCACTAAAGAAACGAGCGCCTATAAAAATGAAGTTCTAGAGCAGGTCATTAAAAGTCACTTAGTTCTTTGGAAAGCAAAGTAAGAAAGTTGGGAACACGGTTCGCAGCTTCCGTGGTGTTAACAGCCGCTTCTAATCTTACTGTGAGACACAAAATGTAAGGAAAATTTTCTGAGCCAGCGGTGAAAAATATTCAGTGTGAAGCTCAATTACTATTCAAATTCAGTTTCACCAGAGTAAGCAATTTATTTCATTGGCTTTGAATTCTAGATGAGAAAAATGACAATGATGACACGAATGAAAATAATGCAAAAATGTTTCTTTGTGTTGCCAAAAATGAAATGTTTAGATCTTAGAAAGATAAATAAATAACTTATTTAAAATAGCACTAAATTAACTGCCAAAAATATTGATCAATATTTCCACTGAAATGAATAAGTTATTTGTAATTTAAAAAAAATTCTTTGCATTTGAAAATCAAATCACTTTTAGGAATAACTGAATTTCTTTACTTTCAAATTATTAATAGATTTTTAAATATGTTGCCTGCCTATGATAACAAATGAGCCAACAAAATCAGTTACTTAAAGTTAATACATATTTTTCAGTCTTGTTTTTAAAAATGCATATAAACCTATATATATTAGCAGAAATTTTGAAACTAGTTTGCGTCGGTAATTTTTTTTTTCCGAATTACTGATTTAGCTCTTATTTTCCAGATCTATTAACCCTCCGACTGCTCTATTTTTTAAAATCGCAATTTTGATGTAATGTTTGTAAATAAGTTGAAATATTTTTCAAATAAAACAAATTGATATGTTACACGATAACAATAATATATAATAAAAATCTGTAATCGGAAAAATACACACTCTAAATTGCGAAAAATGCGGATTGCAATAGCAGCTGGACGGTTAATTTATAAATGAATAAAATCACAATAGCACTTATCTTTCACGATCTTTTTAATACAAATTTAAAAAATCTCCATTTTTATCTTTATAATAAATTTTTAGAAAATGAATTAAAACAGTTCTACATTTTTAGTAGAGTGCAGGGGACCCGCCAAACGACAGAGCATTTTTCTATCACTACTTATTTTTTAATGATAAATAAGAAAAATCATGCTTATTGAAAAGCGCGTGACCTTATCTTGAACTCAAAAATATGATTAGGAGTAATTCATTTCATGCAAATCTGAAAAGAATCATTGACTCTATGTGAATATCACAAAAAAAAAAGAATTCATGCAGTACTGTACTACCACTGAGGGAATAATCCTTCACTAGGATCAACTCGCAGAAATCCTTAACTCAATACGAAGAAAGTTTCTTATTATTTCTAGAGCATTACGCAAAACTTCTACTCTACGCTACTGCAGCTCTCAAAATCGCTCAAGGATTCCTACACCACATTAAAATTCAATCAGAAGTCATATGTGTTAGAAAAAGTCGCTATAATATGCTTTCCCAGAGTTTTATATTCCAAATAGAGGACTTTGAGACCGCATACTCCCACGCGTGCGTCCTTCAGAGTTCCTTTTTTGAAGAATTTTTTGTAAAACAAGAGTTAAACTTATCAGTGAAGACCTATTTAGTTTTTTTAATGTACTACGTTTTTGTAAAAGGGATCAAAAGATATAAAATAATTCCTTCCAGCTTCATATATATACTAAATTTTTTTATCATAAAGTTACATTCACTGTCAATTTAAAAATGTGGTATGTTAATCAATTTATTTAAATAATAATTTTTTTAGCTTTTTGATTTTGTGAGTGTGAAATTTTAAGATCGATTTTAAAGTACTTTCTCGTTGAACTAACGACTTCGCAGGGCACCAACTGTCGGAAATGAAAGTTTTTAATCGATTACAAAATTCTTAACGAACAGACAGAGAAATAAGCTCGCTAATATTACTAATTACCATTTCTAAACTATAATTAAATTTTAAAGTCTTTAGCTCGTTGGGAAATTAGTTTGTAATCGATTGCAAAATTTGCGCCGGTCAGAGAGATAGAGCTGGAAGCAGGTTAATCTCTTCTATATAAATAAAAATGAATGTTTGTCTGTATGTCCCTTATGCGCAGCCGTGTCGCTCATACGACTGCGATAAAACTTTGAATTCTTATTACTTACACTTACGGGATGACTGTAGGCATAATATAATTATCTAATACATAAAAAAAATTCGGATCTATTAACCAAGGATTATTGTCAAAATAACTCGCCAAGGTCACAAGATTCAGTAAAGATACTAAATCCAAGATAGAAAATATTTCGTAGTTGTTGTGCGTAAATGCTATGTAAGTCGTTCTCTGAGATAACAACCTTATTAGAGAATATACGAGAAAGTTTTAAGGGAAATAATCCTACAAAATTGAAAATTTAATTAAAAATCTAATGAAATTTTAGCGTTTTTTGCAGTGTTTTCTGAAAATCTTAGAGTACAAAATTTTTTGCATTATTTTAATTAAAAAAATTATTAATTGAACTATATCAACAAATTTATAGCATTAATATATTTTCTGTATGTAATCAATTTTAAAAGAAAATATTTTAATCTCATTTTCTAATATTAATCTTGAGAAATCTGAACGAATATTAAACGACTCACGGAAGGTACAAAAAATAGTTTCTTTTCTTACAATTCTAAAAGAACTCATAAATATATTACATAAAAATAATGTTTCTTCGTAATTTTTCCATTGCCGTATTATTCAACCGATTTCTATCAACTTGGTCAACTCATTGTTTGCACCTGGGTGAAGGTTATAAGCAGAGTTAAGTACAATTATCATATCCATGATATAAAAATAAATTTTGTTTGTTCGTATATTATATGGTGTTGTGCTGTTAAACCTATTACGATGAAACTTGGTAAAACCTATCGCTTGCACTTCCGCGAAGGTTATATTTTAAAATTGATAATTGACAAAAGCAAACAGCACACCCCATTGAAATTAATCACACATATATCAACAAAAGGAAATTATTATGATTGATGTCAGTCAATGTGAGGGAAATGAAATCAATAATACTTTGTGAAAAGTTTTCTACACAGGATGTTAACATTCAGCGTGCTCATTATTTTGTCTGCAGCAAACCACACACATTATTCAGATTTGATATCACACAAAATAAAATTATTGTCGATGTTTCTCAAGGTAAGTCATATATAATGGAAATTTTCCTGTGCAAACATTAATTTTACTGTTTATTAAATAAATCTAATACGATATTTCGATTATAGAAATGTATATCGTGTTGATTGCTTCAACAAAAAATGTGCTCCAATACGTTCGTCACTTTATTAAGCGATTAAATAGTGCAAATTCTATAAATTAGCCAAATCGAGCTTCATTAACAAATAAAGAACAGTATGTGAGCACTCGATGACCACCAACAAGGCTCAAGGCCAATCACCTCAAGTATGCGGAGTGAACCTTAAAAAATCTGTGTTTTTCATATAACCAGTTGTATGTTGGATGCTACGAGTCGAGAAAAGCCAATAAATTTATTCTTTCTACTGAAGACGGGAAAACAAATATATTACTTATTCTAAAGCTCTTGAATAATATAAAAAAAAAGAATGAATATTACATACTCTTCTCCTTTCTATAACATTCAATTTCAATGAATGTATTTTCAACAATAAAATAAATATCATTTTTTCTATAATTTCTAATTAAACAAGGCAGTTATTTTAAATTTCAAACGATATTTCCAAAATTATTTTTCTGCGGCAGCAACGCCTCGGGTACCAGCTAGTAAAAACATATTAATAACAAGTTTATCTTTATAGTGAATGAGAATAAAATTGAATTCAGTTTATGAAAATGATTGAAAAGTAAATAAACTTTATAATAAAATAAATGAAACTAGTAAAGATTAATACAATAATATAAAATATTCCCTCATATAAATAATCCCCTTATAACTTATAAAACTACTCATAAACTACGTCCCAATTTTATTTTATTAGCTTCGAATTATTTATGGATATCCTATATTTTTTTAATATCTACAATAAATTTATAGTTTCTCAGCTATTTTATTCAGCCCTCCTTTTATATGTCGGAATTTATAATCGCGCCAAAATATAAATATAGATTTTTTTTTAAAGTTTAAGATTATATATTCTTACCAGATTTATCTTCTGTATTAACTTTAATATCTCAAATTATCTTCTGTTATATCTTCATTTTTAAATTAAACTAGAAGGCATTAAGGAAGTTATTTGCCTACTGTGAAAGACTGGACTGTGAGTCAAATTCTTCAAAGAAACTTGGTAATAATTCTTTACTAAGTTATTTAGTAGGAAAGGCTCTGCTATTTTAGCTTATTTAGCTATTTTATGCTTATTTAGCTGTCCGAGCCATTTTAAACAAAGCATTTCATTTAAAAGCAACACAAAATCTCAAGAGTTGATTATCACACGGTAACACTTGAGTAATTAGCATTTTTGGTTTATTACTCTCAAACCTCACTTATTAAACACACCGGGTATTCAAATTATATTCTGAAGTGACAGCACTTGCACATGCTTTTGCTGTGCTTTCGTTGTTATGATTGTATATGAAGGGTCGCGAACCGAGTAAATTAAAGCATGAATATCTGTGAACTTGTTACATATTCTAACAATTATATTAGTATTAGAGTTTCGTCTGTCTACAGATGAGTTCCCAATTTGCGTTGAATATCTTTTGAAGGATGCTGATCCATTTTATCCAGGTTGAAGTATTTTTCACGCATTAAAAATATTTTCACACATTTATATTTGCAGACTGGCTTATTATCTGCAAATTGTATCATGTGCTATACCTGATGAAACGACATTTTCATCGTTCTATAGAAGTGTAGGTAGTTGAATCTAGAGCTGCTCTATGCTGCACGTAGTTATTTCTTTGATAGTAAATACTTAAAAAGGGTTTTTAAAGTTTTTCATTATATTTTAAAATAATATTTAATCACAATTCAAATGTTTTTCTTTTGTAATTTAATCATATAAATGTCATTTTTATATCACTTTAAAATTTAGAAAAGAATAGGCATTTCACAGAGCTACCATTGTTTTCGCATACATTTCTTTTATTTGAAAGAAGTTTCTAAAATTTAATGAAATATATTTTACGATTCTTTCTAGTATTTTAGTTATTAGCTTTATATTCAAAACCACTTTTCGCCATTTTAAAAACATTTTTTGCTTGCATATTATTGCTGTTACGTAATGAAAAAGAACTTTCAAAAGTAAAATAAACACAGACGGTTCAATTCTAAAATATTATCATTTAAAAATATTTCTAACTAGCGAATATGCTTTAAGCTTTGTTTATAATTTTATTAATTCCAAAGAGTTTTTTTTATGAAACTATAATATCTGCTTAGGATTAGATAATCATAATAAAATCAAAGATAAAACTGAAGAATATGAAGTCTTGATTTGCTCATTAGAATATCGTAACACTTTTGAAAATATCAGCCAATTCAAAAAATCGTTTGCTCAGAGAAATATTTATTCAATATATACTATATTTACTTTATTTTTTGCATTTTTTAATTATTTTTAATTAGAACTTTCTGATTAAGAAGACCTGCTTCATCCAAATGTTTTATAAGAGTTTATTACTTTTCATTTGTATTATTTCTTTGTAAATATTTTTCTTCACTGAATATTCGCATTTGTTGGGGATTTAGTCATGGATTATAATTATGAATTTTCACTAGATAAAATTCTTATAATCATTCATTTATTGACTATATCTTATGTTATTAATTTGCCTCTTCAAATTTTCTTAAATATTAAAAGAACTGTTTGTTTTTATTTATAAATTTAAAATAACCGAATTTATAATGATTGAATCAGAATGTTATTAAATTCGTACATGTAACGTTAACTATTTACATAATCTAATTTTCGATTATAAAATTTCTAAAGTTAATATTTAAAAATCACAGTAAAAAGTGAAGAAAAGCACTTTTGAAATTTTTTATAGTCTTTTTTATAACATTGGACCCTAATAACATAATCAATAACATTGATCCCTTTTAACAAGCTCCATACCATAATACATAAAAAAAATCTATTGATAATACTGTTTTTGAAAAAAAAGAAAAAATATTTTTGTACTTTATAACTGTATTTCTTACATGACAGGTATACTTTTTTTATTATTGTGACTTAATATTCTTAACTTGGATTTTTGAGCTTGAAAATGCAGTATGTATCTTTCCATCTCATTATGTAATCTTAATTATGCATGATTTTGATATTTCATTTACGCATGATCCATAAATGCAATCTTATTTTAGGAAATTCCTTTTTTAAGCTTAATTAGTTTCATAACTTTTACACCAAAAACAGACCTAACTGCATAAAATAAAAAATTTGTGTGTATATTGCGCAGTTTAACTTTGAAATAGTTTTTATTTCTGTGATACAAGAAATGGGTTTATAAAGTTGTAGACTGAAAGCAAATGAAGCCCTCAACGATAGACTAACTTCAACGCTACTTTATGAATAAATTATTTTCTACTATTCAGATTTAATTAAATTTTACGTGGTGTATTTATAGTTTTTTTAATTGCTGCATAACTTTCTTTTCTGGTTTTTTAAATATGGTTTCTTCAACCGTATTGATGTTAAGGTAAATTTACACAAAAACAAACTATTAACTAGCGAATAAAAATAATACATTAATTTTCATAATAACTTTTCTGGATCAGTTGTATCAGAAAAAATATCGGCAAAACATTAGGCTTTTCCACTTGTCAAATATTTTTTTTTGAACAATTTTCATTACAGAACTTAAATCATCAAAGAATAAATGAAATTAAAAAATTCTGTATCATACTATACATTTAGGTGGGGATCTGTAAAGGTCTCCAAATATTGCTTCATATATATATATATAT
>JAPMOQ010052495.1:402323-465147 GCA_026543055.1 Argiope trifasciata
ATATATATATATATGTAATTGTAATTGTGACAAAAAAAACCCTATTCGAATTTAAGACCGTTAAATTCCCATTTTTCAAGGTCTTCCTTGGTCTTTCAAAATCCTGTTTTTGGAAATATAGCTGTTTACCTTTATACACAATTGCTCAAAAATGCTTTGGGTTTGTCATACAAAAATATATAGAATTTGCTATGTCGAAATTTTCGATGAAATCTATTTACAAGAAGATTGTATGTGCATCTATATGAATGAAGCGATTACAATGAACCAGAAACACACTGGACTGGATAATTAAATTTAGTACACATAATTTTAGTACAGAAAATGTTTTATCAGAATTTTGAACTGAATCCTTTAAGAGATTGACCATCTTTTGATCTGTACATCTGTTTGTAAATAAATGCTATACTTAAAAATAAATAAATTAATTAATTCAATTTAATAAGTGAAATTCAGTTTCTCATTGCGATACCAAAATTATGGTTTGCTGTCAAATTTAAGTTTTAAATCAGTGAACAAAAAAGGCACCCGAAATGCACACTCGGATTCATTTACAACATTACGAGATATGCTGGATTATGAAAATAAAATTCTGAGAATCGTGACATTCATGGCCTTACTCATATCTATATTAAAGTTGGTAACATCTTTAATTAGTGAGCATGTGCGAAAGTTTCGAAGCGGCCACTCTCGTAGGTATTCAGGGCCACGGTGGCCTAGTGGTAAGATCTCGGATTCGGATCAGGAGGGTTTCAGGTTCCAGATTCAATTCCATCGAAGAACCATCGTCTGAGGAGGTCTCTTGTAAGCTCAATCTGTCAGGCCAAGCGTCCTTCTGCTGGTGTGGAGAGGGGGGGGGTGACTCAGGCGTCGTCCTCGTCATCTGAGCGTGGTTCAAAATTGCGAGGTCTGTCCCAAAATAGCCCCAGTGCTGCTTCACAACGGGACGTTAATATAACTAAACTAAATCCGTTTGTATTCATGTTCTGACACCGATTGTTACACGAAAGAAAAATTTATTCAGATTCATTATCGATTATGATATTAAAAGATTATTCCATCAAATTCAAAACACCTTACATGCAATTAAATATCAACAATTCGTGAGCCGATGATTTAAAATAAGTTTCGAGGTTAAGAGATCTTTGCTATTTCCAAAAATGAAGCTTGAAGCGCGTGAGATGGTTGCGTAAAATGGATTGTTACTGTTCAAAAAAACTTGATGCTCCTAGTCACGTAGTGCTCCCCTCCCCCCGATACACTTATCAGAAGTTGTGATATTTTGTGTTGCTTCGACCAATCATGCATTAAAGAATGAAAGTGGAAAAGCGAGTACTATTTGAAGTCTCGTCTAATTCGCGTTGGTAGAGTTGGCGATTTATTTTTAGAAAGGGCATGACCTTGAAAGTCTGGAACAGAATCAAATAAAACATAAATATTTATGATGAGCTGAACTGAATAGTGGCGGTTACTTGAAAACTATTTTGAAAATTGTTACAGTTATTGATAAAGAATAGCCTTTGGCGAGCATTCTTTCACTGGAATTAATGATCGCTAAAGTTTCCAACCAAAAAAATGGTTTTCTCAGTAATTTTTGGATAGCCGTAAAGTTCAAATGTTTGATAGCCGAACATTCATAGCTTGATTATCAACGGTAAAAAAAATTCCATGTTGAAATGTTAGCGGCGAATATGAAAACGATGTCCTTTCACGTAAAAAATGAAGTACATTATTGGAAAATACGATTAAAATACATTTTAGAGGTAATAAAAGCCAGAAAAAAATATTTCGAAAAAATAAGTATTATTGAAAAGATATTTTTTTTTCAAATTTCCAGATGTTGTAATACTTTCTTTGCATTGTAATATTTTCGGAAGTTGTCGTGGAAAAAATATAAAATTTAGCTTAGTTTTAAATTTATTAAAGTTCTCATGAAGTTAAAAGTTGCTAGTTCAGCTGTGTGCCTCGTCAATTGAGTGCATTTTAAAATTACAAAACCAACGCCAAAATAGATTTCAGGTTGCTTCCAAAAGGAATGTTGATATTACTAAACTGAATGCATATCTAAAGGTGAAAAATCCTCAATTAATTAAATATTATTGATGATGAAGCAATATTATTTTTTTACAAACTTTATATAATTTCAAGAGCAAAGTAATCTATAAGAGTTAGTTCATATGCTTCTTTTTATATTGAGTTTACAGTGCAGCAAAGATATATGAATGTGAGATTTGTAATAAACTTTCTTTTCTTTGACCGACATGATTCAAATCTTATATACTGATCTAAAATAATAGTTGTCTACAGAGAACATTGAGTTTTCTGGTTGAATTTTTTAAAGTATGTGTTTATTTACAAAGAAATTCAAACCCATTTAAGAAGATTTCTTTTTCAAAACTTTAAAGAAACATATAAGTTTCTTTTTTTTTTATAAAAAATAATCCTCTAAGATATATGCATCATACTTTTCCTTTGTTTTCATAAATTTTTTTGGCAATCACAAGGTTGAATTTAACTTGAACTAACCAATAATAACACTAATTTTATAAACTTTGATTAAAATGTTTGTAGAATGATTCTCTACTTGCGCAGCCCTTTAAATGAATTTCCTGCAAATATTGGCTATTCATTTTAATAAAGTGAACGATTTTAACCTTGACATAAAGACAATGACTGACTTACACTCGGGAAGATGCGATTCTTATTAAATGTCAGATTGTCGTTGAAATATTCGAAGAGATGGTAAATAAAGCTGAGTCAAGGACAATAAAAGTAAGTTTTTTTTTTTCGCCTGTGGTGAATTATCACTATTGTTTTTGCCATGTGGCCAATCAGCGTTCAATATTTTTGCAAACCCATTACTTCTACTCTTTCTATAAAACATTTTATTTCGATATTTTTTGTAGATATTGTCGTTTTTTTTGCTATAGCTTTTTCAAACTGTTGTTCATTTAAATAGAAATCTTCTGTTTTCCACGAATGATGACCCTGATTTTTTTTATAACACATGCAGCTCCTCAATAATGAAAAACAGAGCCATAAATTTTAAATAACAGATTTTCTTTTCTGGAACATCTTTTGCGTTTGATCGGGATTCGGTTCTCCAAATGTGTGAAATATCTACTGAAGCAAAAGTATATACACCAAATGAAGTAGACAGTGTTGCATTTAAAACACCACACAGTTCGATGAGAACACGACAATAAACTTTCAAATCTTTTTCTGGAAAAATAATTAAGAAATGCTTATTTATAATAGAAATTCTAATTTGATTTCAGCAGATATTGTTTTCGAGAGCACTAATTTTCGGTGCATAATCAGTGTCGTAGCAGCAGTTTTGGGCATTCAGAAAAAAAAAAAACCCTTGAAAATCCGGTCTCTCTTTTTACATTACGTGGAGCACTGATACATCAAAATCTCATCAAATAATAAAGATGAAAGCGTGCATGTGCGTTTATGTCTGTGTTTGGTGGTATTTTATGGGATACAAACTATTAGATCTATAAGAGTTTTCATAGATATACTTTAGATGATAGAAATATGCACATGGGGTGATTTTCATTAAATTCTAATTTATTAAAAATTAAGCAATTCTCACCATAATAATTATCTCAAAAAAATTTATCGCTCAGATTTGTTTCACAATATTTTAAAACTTAAAAAATTATCTCTGTAAAATTTTGCAAGAGTTTTGGCAATTTTTTTAAAAACATATATTTGCTCCACTTTAACAATATATTTCATGACTGAATATGGGTTGAATTTAAGTTGTTTTCCTTTTTTCGACAAATACTTGCACAAATCGCATTTTTTTCTGTTATTGACAACTAAGGAAGAAGACGTCTCTTTAATATCTGTATAGTTTACAAAAGGAACGATAAAGCTAAATTAGAGAACTAAAAAGTGAGATAATAGCTGATTTGCATAATAAAAATTTTCACTGCACTCTGTGATCATGAGATTGATCTCCAAAAGGATTATTCCTGTTCCTAACAAATGCAAATTAATTAAAAGGCCTCGGAGCTTTGACAATTATCTGTGAAAATTAAACCTTTTTTTTATCTCCCCATTTAATTTACAAATGAAACAATTGTAAAACATGAAAATTTAACAGTGTTATATTCATATATAATTGCATTATTATCATGTGAGAACATAAAATTATTTTAATTTGAGATTTTCGAAGTCTCGAAAGGCGTAAGGAACAAATTGCTTTTGAGGCATCCGTTTTTCACTTTTAGGGTTATTTGATAATAATGTTGAAGGTTGTCACATTTGGCGACTTATCACTAACTTTAAGTTACAATTCGTTTTCCAGATTATACATTCTTATGAATTTCCTTCATTAATTTAGGTCCATAACAAGTTTAAAACGGTTTGAAACAATCACAGGATTATGATATTATGCATTCGTTGATATTTAGAAAAACGATTGTCTTTTTTTATCTCAAAATCCGTCGAGCTCCAAAACTTTGTTTGCAAAATAAGAAAAATTGAAAATGAATAGTTTTAAATACGTTTAAACTTGTTAATGGCTTAAATTCCTTAAAACAAATAATGATTTAAAAATAATGATATTCTTACATGGTAACTTGAAAATTGCGATTGTAGATTTCATTTTTATAGCGTTTTCTTTCTTTCTTTTTATCTAATTTTTATATAATTTCAAATTTTCTTTCAAAATCTAAAAAATTAGTATTTTACTGTGTGCATTATTCAGAATTAAAAAGCTTCTTAGAATTTAAAAAAATTTATATTAACTTGAAAAAAGTTTCAGTCTTGAAGTTTTACACAAGTTCAGTCTTTACACAATTTTTTAAAACTTTTGGTTAAAACAAATTGCTACTTTTTCGTTAGTCAGGCGCAGTGAGAAATCGCCAAATAATGTAGAATTTTGGCAAATTATGCATACAAAAATTTCATAAATTTTACTTAGATTTCTTCTTAATTTTTTTAAATAATTCCATTTATAAATTACTAGCCGCCTTTGGCGACCAGCTGGTTCGCCATGAGAAAAGCGTTCTAAAATTTTCAATTAAATCACATATTCATTAGCCTTGAAGTAATTCCGGGCTTTGATTGACCTGAAATTGATATTTTCTTTAAGATGATAGACGAAAAGTTATAAAAGTACACCTTTTCCTAATAATATTCTTTAATTTTATAAATCAGTCAGTTTTAACCATCGGTTATGCTTCCAAAATATTAAAAAAAAATTTCGATGATGTTGCCAAAATATTAAATATGTTTTTTTAAAGAATACGAGAAAGGGAAAAGAAGTATTAAATTAATGATACAGATATTGCCATTAAGTCGAGATTTCAATGCATATCCTGTCTATATTTAATCAGGTTTACCGTAAATAAAGAAGATTGCAAACGATTGTAGAAACCTTTGCTTCGCATTTATTTTTTAAAGAAAATATCACATTTTAAATTTCTTTTATTTTATCCAGTCACGTGCTGAAAGTTGCATTTCTGTTGATTTATTTTGCGGTGATAATTTTTTTTTGAACTTCCGGTATTCTTTTATTTTATCCAGTCACGTGCTAAAAAAACATGGTTAAAATATTTCTTTAAAAATTCGTTAAAAATAGAAGCTTAAGTTATACATTAAAACATTGATACCATTAGAAGGCTAATTTTTTAATCTTTAAATTGATGCAAAAATCATGTTTATGCGATCATATTTTCGGAAGTTATAGCGGAAAAACGTCGAAATTTCGCTTAAATTTTAATTAATTCTAATTCTAATTAAAAATTCGAAAAAAGGGCTCCGATGTGCACATTCCGGACCTCCAGGGTATACATGTACCAAATTTGGTAGCTGTAGGTCCAACGGTCTGGCCTGTAGAGCGCCAACACACACACACACACACATTGAGCTTTATTATAAGTATAGATTAATGGAGTTTTATTAATGGAATTATTAAAAAATTAAGAAGGAATTTAAGTAAAATTTATAAAATTTTTGTGTGTAAAATTTTTCTAAAAGTAGGTGTATAATTCCTAGAATCCTTCGAGCATGTGCATGAAATTTTTAGATTAATTGGATATGTAGCCCTACGCAAAAGCTTATTTTTTGGTTTTGTAAAAATTTTCTCTAAAGAAAAAAAAGGAAATAAAGAATTTTAACCAATCAATGCAAATTACAAAGCTCCTGTAGAATAGGCTGCATAGTTCAAGAAACGATAAAATATTATTATCACGTGAGTTTAGTTAGCTTCAATTGCACCATTTCTTTTAAAATTAATTTTTTTGTCCTTTTATGTGTCTAAGGAAACTGCAGTTATCTCTTTTGATATTATGGTTTCGATCTAATTTGTGAAAACATAGAATCTATTCATTTCTGGGATGTTTTTCTTGTTACCAAACAATTCATTTCATTTCAATTTCGACTGAAATTTACATTGTCCATAGATTAATAGGAAACAGGATTGTAATCTTATACTAAATTTTTAATTTGTTTTGATTTTTTTCATGATACTTGGAACAACAAATATATATTTCGATTTGTATCAAGAACAAATTAATTTCAGTCTATCTATAACCTTAAAATTCATAAGAAATATAACATTCTCAAATGAATAAGAAACATTGTGTGAATCTTTCGACTTTCTAACAGAAGCAATTTATTTTACAAAATCAATTCCGCTTTCAATTTACATTTCTTCAAATATTTATCGCAACGAATTTTTTTACATTGCATTTTTATTACATTGAATACATATTTTTTAAGACCCTTTCTTGACAATTTTTTTACATTACAGTTTTATTACATTATTACAGCCTTTTTCGTGGTGTAAATTTGCATGCTAAGATTTAATTAATTTAAGACTAATTAGACTATATAATTTGATTCGCTACTGCCACAATGTGCAGACAAGACGAAAATTAGCTGCATAATGGTTATTAACGCAAGGAATATGCACAAAATATCGGTTAATGAAATTATGTTTGAAGATTAAATTATTAAAGAAAATTAAAATATTTATAAATTTAATAAATGAAATATTGCGGAGAAAAATAATGTATAGTATAAATAAATATATATCGACTTAGGACAATGTAGACTATTATTTTCGAGCAAAAAGAGAACATTCGATTAACCGAAACCAAATTGCTTTTCCTAATTTCTTTGTTTACAAACTGACCTCAACTGATGTCACATTAAAGGACTATTTTCTGTGTTTACTGAAAGCAGTATCTTAACTTCCTTTTTATCTACATGGTTAAGCCCAGCTGTTTAATTAAGAGTATACGAGAAACACTAAAATTAGGTTATGGTGATGGTTAAGCGGAAGAAGCTGATCAAGGTCAACATTCCTTGGACGTACCTTTAATTAGCGAAAGTGAAAGTTTGAGGTATTTTCTTTCTCTAAATCAACGACTAAAAGTGAAACATTTCGCGGTTGTTACACCTGACATTATTTTAAATATGCTGGCGATTTGCTCTGTGGGTGTCGCTGTTGAGTAAAGTATTTCCAATTTCGTACGAAAAATGTCAAAGTTCTTGTTTATAATTAATTTAATATGAACCTTCTTATCTAAATGAGCTTAATTATACGGAGGAAACGCAATACCGTAGGAACATGTAGGACTCGGCTGGAAATATAGTAATGGTGGATATAAAAAAAATTACTTAATGCTTAATTTCGAAGCTTATTATTTTAATATCGAGTAGGTAACTGTTTCTTAGTTTCACATTTGATATTTATTCATTTCAAAGTATAATTAATAGAGTAGTTATTCATTTAAAAGTAGTGATGCATATAAAAATTTTCTGTCTGGTTTCGGTAAGTTTTGATCCGTAAGTAACGAAGTCCGATATTATTCAAACATTTATTTGATATATGATTATATATTAAATACAATTACTTTCGTATATTAAGATTTTTAAAATTAATCCGTTTTCTTTTAAATCTCATTTTTACTTTCTACCAACTAATACACAATGTGGTATGTAGCTATAATTAGAAAATTAATTCGATAAAAATAGTTTTTTTCCAGACTCGACTAAGACAGTAGAAAATTTTATATTCAAAGTATTTTTATTTGTTTAAAATTCCTAAGAAACTTACGAAATTACGGAAACCGAATCTATGGTGACCACTTCATTATCGGCTCACTTTTACTCTAGTATACAAACAGTAGCAACTCGTGACTTTGTCACGTCTACACATTTTAGACTTCTCTTAATCCGGAAAACATCTTTTTGACATTATGTCTGTCTGTAAGTGAACATAATTCAAAAACGCTTAGATAGCTAAAATTTATTATACAAAATTATGATCAAATTTGTAGATCACAATCAAATTTTCAAAGAAATCCGTTCAAAAAATGTATTTGTCAGTTTGTTCAAGTACAAGTAATCTCGATAGATACAAAACTTAAAATGTTTAGATGAAAACTAGTAAGCAAGTTTGGCATCTGCGATTCTTATCAAATAAGGAAACAAATAGGCTAAACGATTGATAATTTATCGATCGCCACTGCCGGCATGAAAAGTCATGACTTAAACCAATGCTATTCTTTATGTTATTTTGTGATTACAGCTGTATTTTCGTGCCAAATTTTGATGTCAATTGCCCTGCAAAATTGCGTCCGAAATACATACTTTTGCTATTCAATAAAGATTCACCTCAAAAATTTATAATTTGTAACTACCGCTTACCAATGCTTGCGAGGTATTCGTGGCCTTACTCATGTCCACGTTTTGCATTTTCCCACATTGAGAAATTGGACATATATTGGTGAGTTTAGGGGAAATTATGTCCCTGTGTTTATAGTTGAACAGCTCTTATTTGCTGTGAAAGAGATTTTATGAACAGAAAAGAAGTATTTTTTAAAGGAAAAACGCTCATTATTATGTTTTATAAATATTAACACAAATGATAATGGACCCCTTTGAAATGTATGTGTAAACAAAAGTGAATTGTTCTTTAATAGCACATTTTTTTTTACAGTTTAACGAATCCGGGACAATATGATTGATTTGTTTTCTTATTTTGTCCTCCTTATGTTTTTTTTTCTGTTTCTGTCTTGCAACTTGATGAAGAGTTTGAGTTCATGTCTCAGTTTTGTAAAATATTGAACTATACAAGCATGTTCAAGATTTTCTTCCTACGTACCAAAATTCGAAGCGCAATTCCTCTTGTGAGCCGTTCTCAACAATTTAGAGTTTTTTCTCTATCACATTAGAAAGTTAATCCAAAACCAGTTAAAATATTCCCTTAGCACAAACATAAAACGGGTTAAATTAAATGAAAGTGTATTAAAATATGCTAAGAAAATATCAGATCAAATTCCTTATTTAAGCATTTCTCTCTAAATATTAGTTATTCCAAAGACAACCTGTCCTTAAATATTTTTTAATCGATCAACTTCCAAGATTTACGTATGAATCGCATAAAGTAATAAAATCTATCAGCGTAAAAGCCTGAAACGATGGTGTTTTAGCACATTGTACCGTGTTCATGGGCTCATCATAAAGAAGAAAGGATTATAAAGCCACTATTGCCAAGCTACAAAGCCATCTAAGAGTATTTAGTTAATATTGAGGTTAATTGGAGTTGGATCGTTTTCAGGGAAAATTGGCTTAGATTTATTTGCCTTACACTTGTAGAAAAATGGCCCACATCCAAAGACTAACATGGCCGTACTGAATAACTGATTGTATTTTACAAGCATATACTAACTTTCGAAAACTATTTAAAAAACAACAGAGAATAAACTGATTAATCTTCCTCAAATATATGCCAAGTCATGCATGATGGGGGAAAATATTGTAAGTAAAGGATATGCAAGTAAATTTCAAGAGCATTGAAGACAAATTCTACTTTTCCTTTATTCAACAATTTTACAATTATTTAATGCAGATTTTAAATAAATCAAGAAGAATCTTAATTTGAAGACAGTCATATAAAGTTAGCGAAAATGTACGGTGTTAGAAAATACAGTGGGATATTTTCAAGCCACTATATTTATTGTTATAGTACTATATGTATATAAAAAACTATATTTATTGTTACAGCAAAAAAGAAATTGAAACAAAAGCAAATTGAAGCTTTATTGAAGCAAAAAAACTATATTTATTGTTATAGTACTGATGAAAGAAACCAGCTGCTTTCATATAGGAATGAATGTTTACAAACTTTTTTCATCCATGTTCTATTACATTTGATTGCAAGATAGAAACATCATTTAATTATTCGCTCAATTGATTAGACACGAATCTTATCAAAAGATTTGAATAAGAAACATCCTCTCACTGAGTGACATACATCGATCTTATTTAATCTTGTTTATTCCTGGATAAAAATAGTCTTCGTTCAATGCATACATCGAATTGAATGTATCTTTAAAGTGTCACTTATTTTGATAACCTCTGTCAGAACTGATTACTAAAAACAAGCGAGTTACTTTAAAGTTTTTATAAATGTTTAGTAAAATTCTCAAGGATTTAATATTATGACTTTTCTTGCTCGAATTCATTTACACTAAATTAGTATTCGGATGCCAGTTCTGGGAGTGATAAGTGGACTTTCAACCTACCAATAGCTGTTTTTGAAAGAGAAATAAACATGTTAAAGTGCTGAATTAAAAAACAACTTGTTTATTCCAAATGCATTAATCTTCTGTAGATATGTTATTTTGCATGCTGTCTTTTAAATTCGTTTTGAAAACTGACAGGGAAAACAATTTTTATCGCGAGTTTTTCCTTTAATGTATTGAGGATATTTGTATTCTATGAAACTGTTCAGTGCATTTTGTTTTCGTGGACAAAACAACATTTAATATTTCGTTAAAGGAGATCCTTTTCTGAAACTGAAGAGGGAAACAAATCCTACTTTAAACTTTCCTGTTATGAATCAATTAAAGTTTATTTCAACAGCAAATGTATTAATTTTAATGCATGAAATGGTAATTAAATATTTTTGAAGTCAAGTCCTTCCTTTAAAACTTAAAGAAAAATCGATAGTAGTTTGCAATTGCTAATTGAAAAATTCCTTTTATGTTTTAAATATATTTGTATTATTAACTACTATACAACGACTAAATTAACTTAAAATGTTAATTACATTAATTAATAATCTTAAATCTATAATATTTTAGTTACTTATATTATGTTAATAGAAATTACTTTCTAGATTATAGCAATGCTTTTTCTTTCCTCATACATTTCCAGATATACTATTAATAAATAATACACTAAAACCACAGGGAAGTGGTCTCCGCATAATTTTCTTCTATGCTCTCTAGTAAGATGTTACCTAAAACATTAATTGGATGCATTCTTGCATACGGCCTAAATTCAAAATACAGCAAGGAAAAAAAACCTAAGTAAAAATTTTTTTTCATATTACTTATTTTAAAAAGTAATAAAACAAAAACAAGTATTATAAAAACAAAGATTTTTTTTATTTTAGTTATTTCTTATTAAATAATTAACAAAAAAATTATGAGGTATCAATAGGTTATTGATTTTCGCAAGAATTGAACTCCTATTCTCTACCTTCACGTGAAAAATACTGAAATTCTTGCATTTTATGGATTGAGCTACTGCCTGTTGATTTTAATTTTCATCACAAAGTACCAAAACTCTAATTAAACTAATAAAAATTAATTTAATTAATGAATTAATATTTTTAAAAAAACTGTATTAACATCAAATGTCATTCACTACAAGTTAAAAAATGCACTTGAATTTGAATGGATAAATAAAAAGTATTTTATTAAGGATTGAAAATTTGAACCGGATATATAAATAAATATATACGGGAGGCAGTGTGAATTAATAGTAGGAATTGAAAAATCTCTCATTTATACATCAAGATTATGTACCAAATTTCATTTATCTAATTCAGCAGATTTTCGAGTTATTGTGTTCAGATGTATGCAGACTAACAGATAGTCAATTCTTTGATGAATATCGGTTGCAATTTTATAGAGAATACAAATTAGACGTTAAAATTACGAACCACAGATATTCACCTTACTAACTCTTTGCGTCTTACAATTTTCGTGTTCAATTTTTCTTAGGTGGACACTTTTTCTGTACGTGGATTTTATTCAAAATTTGAAATAGATTTACAAATTTGGTGTAAGAATAATGTACCAAATTTTATTTGCCTATTTTGAGGCAATTTTGAGTTATTGTATTCACAGAAAAACGTAATTCCAAATATATATATTTCGAATTCAGAAAAGTCTGAAACTCAAAACTTTGAGTTCAGTTATTTTTGACTACTATAATTTTTTCTCTTTTAGTTTTACATATTCGAAATATAGAGAATTGAAAACTTAGATAGATTGACTGTTTTGATTGTATTATTACCATTTATAGAAAAACATTTTTTTTAAAAATATCAACATAAATTATAATTAATATCATAGTATAAATTATGATTAAATTATTATGAATAAACATAAATTGTAATTTTTATTTAAAGTCAAAAGCTTCATGCTCATATCCAATAAAGAATAAAGTTTTTTTCGTCTAATTAATTAGATCAATTATAGTATTGTGGCATAGGAAGAACGAATCACCCAAGCCAAATGGTCATCGCACTGATATCGTAAACAAGAGACCGTGAAATCGAATCCCGCCAGATTCAAATAATAGTCAAATATAAATATGGAAATACTTTTCCATGATTTATGTTCTCTTTTATTTCGTGTTCAAGGAGATTCTGGACTTTTCTTTAGTTTACTAGATAAGTGCTCTAGTCTTTTCTTATAGTCTCCAGAAAAGTATTCTGGATCTTTCCCTAATGGTATAAAAGCCGAAGACCTCTCAGTCATGGTGTTCTGAGTTGAGTTAATAAATTGGTTTAGCTCTACTTCTAGTGTGCAATTGAGTTCTACACTAAACATACCTACATGACAATATTAAGATCGAAGAGCGATAGCAGAATTAACAGTTTACTGAAATGCAATTTTATAAAAATGAAATACTTTATCTTTTCTTTCCCTAGCAGGAAAACTTGACAGATATCATTAAAAATTTATTTCCTTTATTAAAAATTTAATTTAATTTCCAAGCAACAAAAGTTCTGAACATCAGAGATGCGATATTCTAATGTGTTGCATTCTGCAACTGTTTTGTCATCGCACTTATACAAAAAAAGCTTGTGCATCGTCATTTATCAATGCTACTGGACTTAATTGGTGACCAACATATGCTTTAGGAATATTACCGTATGATTTCTGATTAGGAATATTACCGTTAGGATTTCTGAGTATAATCTGTGAGTTATCAGCTTAAAAATCATGAAAATCCTCATTGTAATTGTAATTAATAATCTGCCGTCGCCAATTATACGACAGGGCTGAAATTAATATGCTTATGTTAGACAACGCCCCTGAAAATACACAGGAAATTACGGTGATTGCGTTGAATTTCAATTAAATATCTTGTGCATATTTTGATTTTGATGATTTCTTCAATCCAGTATTTTTTTTTGTAAATTAACTTCCTAAAACTGTATATTTTGTGATATCGTATCTGGGAACTATATATTACGTTAGCATCATTGTTAATATAAAAACTGCGTTGAAGGTTAATGTTGACAAGATAAGAAGTTATTATAAAAGGAATATAAAGAGTTGATGTAAATAATAAATCAACCTTTAATTATATCGTTTTGAAGACATTTCTTGGCGTTTGAGGACGAGTGAGGGTAGAAATGTGTAGATGTTATTATTTGGATAGGGCAACTCCCTGTCAAGTCTTATCAATGAGACTAATGCAGTTGAAATCTTTTACAGAGAAAAAAAGACTGTATCTGATGTCATCTCAAAGCGCATTTTTGAAAGCATTGCTTTTTTGAAACTTGAAATGACGTTCTGATAAAGAACTTAACTGTGACCAGAACTGAACTTCCCCAACGCATTACAAACTTAGAGAAAAATTATCACAGTGTTCACGTGGGCCGAAGAATGCGAGGTAAAATTTTTCAAGAAAAATAAATGAAAAGAGAAGTCGCAATAAATGAAATCAACAAAAAACAAGGTATTAATATATGATGCTATTTACAACGTATTATAAAAATGACGAATCAGGAATGCATTTTAAATTTAAATTTGTATTTAAATGAAAGAATTAAGTTACTTGAAATTCAAAAAATAAATATGAAATTGCTTCAATATCTCACGTGCCTTTATATTTCTGAATGAATTAAAGTAATTATAAACGTCCCAAATTAGGTGTGTTATCGACTTAGGAAGTTAATTCGTAGGGAATTAATATTGGTGAAATAAGTTCAGCGTTTTAATTCATGCTAAGTTTTATAATTTTGTTATAATTCTTTTGCTTCATAATTTTTATTTGAAAATGGTGAATCCTGAGATCAATATTCATGTATATAATATCATATCTCTTTTATATAGATTATTTATAAATTCGAATTTTTACCGTAAAAGAATGTTCATACATTCAGAATAAAGCATTTTTTAGAGAAAATAAACTAGCATTTTTGGTAAAAATAAATTCTAAATCTTAAGCAGAATTATTCACTATAGATTAAGTTGAGATTTATTATTGTAAAAAATGTATAGGGAAGTCATAAAACATTTGAATTTATCCTAAATATGAGTTTTAAACTAAATATCGTATAACGATAAAGTTTTTAATTTTGTTTTCTAGATTTGATTTTATGCATCAACTATTGTTACCTTCGTTAAATGCTGGCTATCCAATATTTACTTTTGCAGAATGAATCGATGCTAATGCATCTGCGGATGGTGTTTCCATTGCCCATATTCTGCAATTTTGTGTATTGACACAGACTTGGGGGTAGAAATAGACTTCGTCGATCCAAAAAAATATTACGTAGCCTTTCATTTTCAGTTCCATGTAGACAAGAAATTGTAGAAAAAAAATGTTTCTATTAAATGCCAGTAATGGCCCTCAATAGGAAGCAATTCCTGAGCATAGATAATTTTGTATGAATCGCAATGTAGGATTTTGCGTAAAATTTTATGGGCAAGGCTCACAGACATATTTAAAGATTGGGGAGTTATTCTTGTGTTACGAAATTGCACACCACTACTTATCCTCTCCTGCAATGCTGTGACCACATCATTTACTGACGCTGAAGGAATGACCCTATTTTCCATATTTCACATTAAAAAACTTTTTCTTCAAATTTCTTAATTAACTTTTTCAGACCATAGTCAGACACGGCACCAAAGTCTTTTGTCATATCATTCTATGACAGGAGGGTTCGCTGTGGCCTGGTGGTAAGGTCTCGGTTTTGGAACCGGAGGGTTGTAGGTTCGAGGCCCTATTCCACCAAAGAACCGCCGTGTAAGCGTATCTGATGCCCGTTAAACCCATGGGAACCAAACGTCCTCCCGTTGGTATGGTGTAAAAGTTTTGAGATTGTGTGCCAGCTCAGGTGAAGTCCTCGTCATCTGAAAGCGGTTCAAAATGACGAGAACCATCACAAAATAGTCCATGTGTTGCTTCAAAACGGAACGTTAATATAACTAAACTAAACTTCTATGACCGGAATTTCTAAAAAAGTGCTAGTGCCCTTCTTGTAAAGAATTTCACAAACATAGCGCGATCCTTCATTGATAAACTCATGACAAGATGATCAGGTGCAATATGAGGAGAATGCTACGTACCCCGCGTTTTTATAACAATTGCAATGTTCGTGAGCATGAGTGCCCTTCAATTTGCATAGTATACGTCATATTTCATAGCGTCATATTTTAGTATAGTATAGAATTTTTATTTCTTATATCATACCATTTCTCTTTTGCTTATAATACAGCATTTAGTTGAAATTTTAAGTCCTTTTTTACGGCATTTTGAATCTGGGTCTGTATGTATAATTAGAGACCTTCCTTATTTGAGTTAAAATTGATATCGTAGTTACCTATTTAGATACCAACAACACCCTAGGATTCCAAATTGAGTAAAACTATCACTTAATACATAATAGTTTACCATACAAAATTGAAACAAACGTCCTGCAACAACATATTAAACATATTAAAATAGACTGTATACTAGGCAATGATTCATATTTCAAAATATTGACGAATTTAAAAATACGAATATATATTATACACTTTCCATTTAAATTTAAATTTCGAAATAATTGAATGAATATTGAAAACTGTGAACTAAATAAAAACGATTATCTTTTACTGAAATATTTAAATCTATTTTGATGATGATTACATTTATGGGCCTAATTGTTTACAGTTAGTTGAGTACCAGCAATGATTTTACTTTAATTACACCTCATTAAATGCAGAGTTGGAATTCGAATTCTGCTTACGGTATAAATATTTGTTATATAAATATCTGTTTTGTAATAACCTTTTAACAACGCTGGCAGTAGCCATAAAATCAAATACCACGTGATCCTTAGATAAAAAATGAAAACATGACCTTGGTCTTTTTCATTTGATAGCTAGTAGCAAATATGATTAAACCTATAATTACGACTTTCTGTATTTAATCTATATTAAAGAAGATAACTGGTTTGACAGGATGCCTACTCTATTCGTGATTTAATAAACAATTTCTAAATAGTTCGAATGAGATACGTATTTCCATTCAGATGAATGCTTTAAATAAAATAATTATTTTAATATTGTTTGGGCCATTGAATGTATTGCTGAAAAACTGCGATTTTTCCGCGATACATTTAATGAATTTCATTTTCTTAAGATTTGTTTTAAAAAAATAAATTTTTATAAATTTTCTTGGCGCTTTAGCGGTACCTTCTTTTCTTGGTCAATAACATTTTTACTCTTTGGGGCTAGGTGAGTTAAAAACTGTTCCACATTTTGTCTAGTTTTTTATGCATGTTGTATATTTTAACCAATCGTGACAAGTTGAAATTACTTTATCTTGTTATTTAATATTTTGTTTAAAGTTTTAGATTCACGTGGCAATTCCATGCTTCAACGGTAAATAAGAAATTTTTTTTTGAATCGAAATCAAAACGTGGCAGAAAGTTGTGTCTGTTATTATGGTTAAAAATGGCTCATTAAGTGGTGTATTGAATATTTGTCGTTCATTATGCATTGAATGTTTGCCGTTGCTTTGATTGATTATGAGTGAATAAATTATTTTGTAGTAAAAAACATGCCATTTTAAGTTGAATACTAATTTTGATGTTGTGAAAGATTGGAGTTATATATATATCCCACCGTATAAAAAAAGGGACTTACTAAATTATTATATTTTCTTATTTTGAGAAAAAAAATTTATAATCGGAATGAATGTTTTCTCCCATATTTTTAATAATAAATTTTGTGCAACTAAAGTTTTTATTTCGTGGAAATCGTGGGCATAAGGAATTAAACAAAGATAAACCGAATTCTTCATTGATGAAAACCGACTAAAATTCCAAAGATTTCAGTTTAGTTATTTGAGACATTGCTCTGCGAATTAATTTGCAGATATTTCTTGAAACTGTCGCTGAAAGATTGAGTTTTAGTCATTGAAATTGATAGTATATTTAGAATTAGGTCTTAAACATTTCTTTTGTTTCTTATTTTCATGTGGAAATGGACAGAAATTCAGGGAAATTATCAAGAGTTTTAAAATTAACAAAAGCCTTTTATTACACTTTCATGTTCGAAACATTGAAATCATAAAAAAATTAGATTATAGGATTTCAACGAACCTTTATTTTTGAGGTTAGTTTTATCTTTCTATGAATATGACCATTCAAAATAGAAAATAAATAGTTGTGTACTAAATTTGGTTCTAGAAGACGCTCCTCAAATGCATATTCAGTTTTCTTTACAATTTTACAAAAACAAAACACATATGTGAAGGAAGTAAAATTATGTAGGAGTATAACTATTCTTAGAATAATTATGGCAGAATTAGTAAAACTCTATTCATCTTAGAAGCTCTGTATTTGCTTTGGCTTTTGTGAGTAATAGGTTATCTTTGCTAATAATAAAGGATAATGTTTATTTTGCCACTTTATAAGACATACTTTTAGACCTTGAGCTACCAAATCTGCTATAACATCTTTATAAAATGGAATATATAGCTATGAGGGATTTTTTGGAATACTAATTACATTTAATTGATTAAAATTAAGTAACGTTAGTGTTCCCATGAAATATCAGAACATTTTGCTGCAAAAAATGATTATTATAACATTTTCAAATTAAAAGTCTTTTTAATAATATAAATTTAATTTTTTAAAATTAATGCATTATATTGTTGCTTTGATATTCAAATTTCGAAAAGTCAAGAGATTTTTTTTTTCATTGTTGATTGTTAAGGAAGAACGAATCTGATTAATATTCATGTAAGGTAATAAATAAGAAAATAAAGTTAATTGTAACGCTAAGGTTAGAAGATAGACTAACAGCACAGTTATATTTTTTTAAAGGCTGTGTCATCATGGGACTTGATTGTATAAGGATAATTTATGTACACCACGAGCAGAAAAGTTTTTAAAACTAACAAGACTTTAATACATTTAATGTAATACATACATTTAACGTAAAACATGTGATTAAAACATTTTATAAACGGGACATAATGTTATACCAAGATATTTCATTGAAATTAAATACAGCAATTAAAGGCGAATCCGCTGGTCACCAATGCATGTAAGTTATACAGTCACCAATGAAGTCAATGTGTTTAGTCGGTTAATATTTTTTTTAATTTGTCTATAGTATTTATCAGTTATTGTTTATATTAATCCGTTCATGTTATAAATCGATTGATCACTCTGATATATGTAGGATCTATTGAATGGAAATTGAAAGCTATAAATTGGAAATTCAAAAATTTTTTTTTAATATTAATCCAAAGATGACAGATGACAACTATTCGTGAGAACATAAAGGGTTAATCAAAAAGTGATACTTGAATAAGCTGGAATTATACGATACACCGAACACCTTCCAGTGACCGACGTTTGATTGCCTGCAATATGGTTTTCCAGATTTAGATATATTGACCCCCCCTTTTTTTTTTTATCTTACTATGTTTCTTTGTGTAAATATTCATAATTTTATGGCAGATGTTATGCAGTGAAAAAAAATTTAGGGACTTCATACCAGCAATTTAAAGTCAAGCATGGAATGCCTGAATCTATCTTATGAAATAACGGCAAACATTAATCAATCCCTTTCTGAGCATGCGTTATCTTGCTGGCCTCTTATAACAGACCAATTGCAAACTCGCATTTATATCGTGTAACCGAAGATCTTATTCTGAAATTGCTATATTATTTTATTGAACTGTTTCATGTAATATTTGATACAAGGTTCGCTCCGTCATATAGTTCCGAATAAGGAATTGTAAGGGAAGACTAATTGATATAGGATTGATGTTACGAAATGAAAAAAAGAATGCTTAGAAACAAGATGAATAACTTTATTTTAGATGATTTTTTCATTTGTTTTTAAATTATTTGAGCTTAACAATTCTGGTGAAGCACACATTAAAAAATCACCAAACAGTCAATACATATACTTCATTTCATGATCCAATATATTTCAATATTTTTGTCCTTCACATATTGAAATAATTTAGTATGGCTGATGTCAAATATAAATTAAGCTGATTTTAATGTTTCACGTCTTTAAAAGGGCTTCAGATCTTTTTCAACATTTAACAGATATACAGATAACATTCAACATGTTTTACATTTATAAATACACGAACTTGATTTTTATCTGTTCTGAAAATGCAAATAGACACATAGAATATAACGAATCGTACACATAAGTTTATATCATATGCAAACAAATTATGTTATTAAGTACTCGATTCATGCACAATTCATCGTTTGACTTAAGTCTTAAAAAACTTTTCTTTCTTCAAGTGGAATTTCACAAATTGCAACTCTGCGAATTACGCTTTTTCTTACCAGTAATAAGATGAAGTAACTTGCCACTCTTAATCTTCTGAAATAGAAATCCGTTTTTTAAACCACGACTTGTATATTTGCATTCATCCAGACAGAAGCAGTATTCCCATCTGATTGAAGTTCAAACATCAATTTGCCGGTAGCATGCCCAAGAGAAAAGTTATGATTTAAGTCAGAAGCTATATCACTCTACAAGCTAAGTGAAAGAAATATCACAGCTTCAGAGGTTGGCACAAAGAATCCAGGTACATACACATCACACAACACTTTCCTCAGTATCACTTTCTTTCAGAGTGTGAAGATTTCCTGCTGCAATAGGTGATCTCGGAATGCTGCGTAAAAAGTTACCAAACGTTGGCTTGTTTTCCTTCGATCCTTGGTCAATGACGTCAGCTGACCAAGATCTCCTCCAGGGTTGGTATTTTTTCTTAAATTTCTTTAAATGTTCCAGTCTTTTCTGAGCATTGATAAGAGGCCTTGTGACCTCGTCACCTGCATTGGGGATTGAAGTCTCTGTCTCTCTATCATTTAATTTGTAATCTGAGTCTTGCTTGGATTCACTCACAAGTGTATTATTGGTTAAAAAAACATCGTTGTGACCGTCGAGGTTGTCTGGATTGGTAACATTACAACCCATTTCGTTTCCATCCCAAGGATCAGATTGAAAAGTGTCTTTAGTGGGTACTGGCGCTGCTGCACTGTGACGCTTCCTTGTCAAAGGGCTGTCTTGAGTGACCCGGAGAAGACCAGTTTTGCCAGGAATGGCACCATTGAACAGAACGGTGTTGTCATCTAAGGATCTGTGGGCTTGAGACGCTGTGACTCTCCTGAGGAATTCTGTTTTGGGACTCCTCCGTCTGTTCTCGGATTCTCGTATGTTAAAAAGTAGAGGCGGTTGTACGGCTCCTTTGTGGACTGGGCGTCTGCGTTCGGTGAGTGCATGACCTTTTAGCCAGTATGTTTGCATTTCGCCTTTACCCTGAGAAAAAAATGACATATATAGTTTTAACATAAATAGCAAGAAATAAATCGGTGTTTATAAATCTCATTTAAACTGAACCATACTTTACTTTATACATGTAATTTTTGTTGTGTTTTTTTCTGTATATAAACAGTTGCATGGTATTATTAGGGATTCATAGTATCCGGATTTTAATGAATGGTTTGATCTAACAGTACTACCTAGGTTTGTTTCCTAAGTATAGCTTAAATTTTATGGATGGGATTGAAATCTGATTTGCATCATGAAATATCTGTTGCAAACAGATACATCAATTGATGGGCTTGCTGCAAAAAGGAGTTAGCTCCAATTATTCAAGTTTTCCGAAAATCGGCGGTAGTACCAGGAGCTACTCCTGTATTGCAACAAACAGATGAGATAAACAGCTCCAATGCTTCAGTAAATGCAAGAACTAACGATTGGATCTATATCTTTCTGGCAGCAAGTGAACAAGTTTTTCTTTTACATGATAGTACATGTAACTCCAAATTCCCCTAATTGGAACTTCATCCGTTTTGCAGCAAACCTTCAATTCTCTTACTAAAGCGAATGTATATGTATTTAAACTAACACGAATATTTAAAAATATTTTTTTCTGTGGTTATTTTTGAATATATGTAGTCAAATACTCATAATAAATAAATACAAAATAAATATAGATTTGATTATAAAAACTATATATATTTCAAAATTGAAAGAAATCAACGGGAGTGATCTCCACAAGTATTCTCATATACAGTTTAATAAAAGTTTTAGCCACTTCCCACTCCTGTATAAAACTAGATCTTGGGGAAAACTATAAACTCTAATTATTTAAACTTTAAAAATAAAGTCCTGCACATATGAGTTGTGTATATAATATAATATAGAAAGCCTTTGTTTGTGCATTAATAACCGCATTGTATATTCATGGTACATACTTATGAAAGAACCTATTAGCTTGCAATCTTTGACCATTAATCGCTGAAATATTACTAACACAAACGTACATCGAATAAAATGGACATTTTGGATACCTTTCTTTCAACCGATTAAAATCAACCTAATTACAATTATGGTCATGAAAGAAATTACTCAAATTTTTATATTTAAGTTATAACACTTTTCAGTTACCACACTAACTCTAGTGAAAATACAAACCAGCAAATCTTCAGCCCTTTGATGAATTCGAATCAAATTTGACACATATCTAAACTTTAAATATCAAATCTGCATACCACATTTTATTCATCCAGGTTTCTGCATTTTGTGGTTAATATTGTCCATTTTGTGTTTGTAATTTTAACATATTCGAGCAGCCAAACATGCAGATTTATTTCGATTGGAATTTGTCCGAAATTTGATGGAAATATATCCTCTTCTACATTAAAGAGATTTTTAATTAATGTGTTCACAGATTAATATAATTTCAAAAATGTGTTTTTCCGACTTACAGATGTCTGAAGAATTGAGACTCACCAAAATCTCAAGTCCAAATTTATTGATAATTACAGTATATTCTCTTTGTACACTGCTTTTTCACCTTCTACTAAACGAAATATTTCTAAATGGAACAAGTAATATAAAAAAAATTATTCAATTCTTACTTCGATCAACAGAGAATTTTTAAAGTTATTTTTTTACTAAACAATAATTAAAAAATTATTAAGTATCAAAAAAATTGTTGATTTTCGTGAGAATCGAACTCGTGTTCTTCACCTTCGCGAGAAAAATGCTGAAATCCTTGCATCTTACCGATTGAATTACGACCTGTTGATTTCCATTTTCCTTACAAACTGCCACAACTCTTTAAAGTATTAAAAGTGAATTAATGAATGAATCAATATTAAAAAAAACTGTGTTAACATCGTCATCCATTACGAGTTTAAAAAAATGTATATTATTAACGACTGAAAATTTGAACAAGATTATATATACATACAGTTTAAATATGAACTAATAGTAGGAATTGAATAAAAAAAGACCCACGGCGTATATGGATTAAGAAAAGAAAGAAAACCGCATATATCCGTTTTAATTAATTACTATTCTTTATTAGATTATTTCCAATTGTTATTGTTTAAATGGGATATAGTTTATTTTATAATTGAAGATAATCTGCTCAATATAAGATCCATCACTTTTTAATCTGTTCCTGAGTGGAGGGAGAATACATAATAACTCTCTTAATGGCTTCAGTAGGCTTCGTTTCAAATGACACTAGTGTGCATCTTCTTGACAACTTATCAGTTTTGTTCGCGTGCATTCGTTATTAGCTACATTCTTCGTGTATCTTTTTAATTGCTTGTTTATCAAAATGTTGAAAGTATAATGACATTCCGAGATTTACAAGAATTTTTGTTGCAATCCATCAAAATTATGCATTGTGCACTTGCAGGAATGTCGTACGATAAAAAAAACCTTGACTTTGAAGAGCTTTATGGACACGTAACAGAATTATCTCATTTGTCTTTTTCTGGAAAGGGCTCTGTCATTTTTAATCTGCCAAGGACAAGGGTTGTTCACAATCGGCCATGGAATATTTTGTTAACATTTTCAGGTTATATGGATAGCCTCAAGATATTGCATTTATTTAATTTTTCAATTCTGAATCGCATACTGTAAAAATTTTCATGAGTTTTTCTTTATGCGTTTTCACAAAATAATGATGATTGATGATGACAAATGCTTTTTGTGGCATCCAATTAGTAAATATTTGTAACTCATTTGTTAACTTGGAAATTAAACCTTCAGGCATTTGGCTTTTTGTTTCATTGTAGTTGTATTTGGATCTATTTATAAGTGATTGATCTGAAATGTAATGGAAAATATATTGACACACTCTCTGTTTTTCCAACTCAGACACAAGTTAATATGATAATTCCTGAGGAATAACAACCTGTAAAATCTTTATATATATAAATTATCTTAATAATTTTTGTAGTTAAATGTATTATCTTCAAAATAACATTTAAAAAAAATTAATTCACTTAAAAAATTGAAATAAATTAACTTTTTATTGTGTTTTGTAATCATTTGCTGCAAGTTCTTATCTGCATTGATAAGTTTCCTATGAATATTTTAAAGTGTAACAATGAATATATAAAAATGCTTTTTTATAAAAATTTGTATAAAAGAACCATAGATTATAAAAGAACTACAATTGGATTTAAACTGGAAACTTGGAAACATGCCATCATGGCTGTTGTACGAATAGTTCTACCATTAAATATACAATCAAAATATTTCTTTTTTGCTTCGTAAAATATATTGGTAAAAAGTGACTTTTATTTTTATTGAAAATTTGTTATAATGTAATTAGTGTCACTGGATATGGCTTGACTTACAATGTAATTATTAGGCGCATTTGAATTTTTTAAATTTCACAAAAAATACTTTTAAACATTTTTTTTAATTATATGCAGCTAATAGCCTTTTTTTGTAACAATATTAATAAAACGTCATTCATTTTAGGGCTAACTTTTTATTACATATATTATTACACTAATTGTATTTTAATCGGATATGATATTAATTCTGTGGTAATTATTTTCTCAGAAGTGATCAAAATTAGCACAAATCGAAAGTCATTAGAATTAACGAATTTGGCTTGACATCTAAATGTCTATCGTAACTTTAATTATACTCAACATTCGGGTTCTAAAATGCACAAACTTATTTCTATATAAATATGGCTTATAAAATCATACTTTAAAAAAAGTTCTAGGTAGTTACAAATAGTCAATAAGATTATTGCTTGTTAAATTATTTGATTAATGATTTCTTTTCTTTTCTTCATAGCATTAATTAAATTTTTGATTTAGATTTCAGGAATTAAATTTTTGAACCAAACATCTGGTTAAGTAAAGGAAATGTTACAATATCCTCATTATTGAACTTATTTAACGATAATTTATTTGAATCGCTGAAAGATTATAATGTTAGGTTAAATTTTGCTATGCTTAGTTATAAAGTATGCTCAGAATAAGGGTTTTAATTAGATTGATTAAGTCAAGGAAACTATTGTTTCGAACTCGGAAAAATAATTCAGTGAGAAATTTTAATATTTAGTAAACGTCATAAATTGAAACTGAATAAACTAAAGTAGAAAAATGCAATAAAGAGACATTAAAGATATCAAATATTGTTTTGAAAGAATAGATTTTAAAAGATTATAGTTTCTTATTATATGTGTGGAAGCAAAGGAATGATACAATGAATTAAAATCTCATTTTTCTTGTACATCATTTATTAATATATAATATAAATAATACTTTTGCTTTAGTTGTGCTTAAATACAACTTGTCTAATAAAAGGAGCAGGCTTGCTTATTTATATAAATTAGTACTTTAAAAGTGCAATAAAAATCAATTAATGTACATTATAATTAGTACATTAAAGTACATTGAAAATAGAACTTTTTTGTAGAGCTGTAAACTACAAAATGTTTCTGTTTTTATGATTCTCCTTTATCGCAACATATTAAAAATATTTCGGTAATGCAAATGTTGTAATTTACCCTTGATTTTTAGCTTAAATTTCAATTAAAATGCATTAACCATAAATTCTTCTAAAATTATATATTCAAAACTGCAGATACTTATTATACTTTGAGTAATTATTTTTTAAGGCCAATTCATATTAATAAATTTAAGATTTCTGATTCTTGACTGAAATTTATATTTCTCTTTTTAGTTACCAGAAATTGTATACTTAACAACATTTGGGTGATTTCCGGTCAAAATCATTATGGGTGTTTTACTGTTTATTGATAAAATTGTGATAAGAATTGGTCGTGATGATCAGATTTGAAATTCGATTTCACAGAAGCAGTGTCTGTTGACCTACAATATATTAAATAAGGAGACGGATCAAACGTCCCCCTTCCTGTGTTTCATAAAAATTGCTTGAATGTGCCTGCTTGAGTACAGGCTCCTTTCATCTGAGCTCCTTTCAATATTTCAGCGTCTGCCCCAAAATGGATTTCCAATAGTACTTTGAAATGATTTGTAAAAATAAAGAAACTTTTAGAACAGTTATTAGATTCTTCTAAGGATAAAATGTTTTTATTTCATGGTACTCATTTTATGCTCAGTTTTTTTATTACTTTATTTTTCATAATTAAAGGAGGTAAATGAAATATTGAAAATAAAAATAATAGATAAATTTTAATCCAAGAAAAAAAAAGAATCTGAAATGATCGGTAAAAGAAAGTCATACTTTTGTAGAAAGTTTTTATAATATGACTATACATTTTCATATATTAACAATTATGAGATAAAAATATTTAACAGAGTAGAAATTTTCAAAATTATAATTTACAAACAAAGCTCTGGATTGTTTTTGTACAGATAAAATGCCTTTATTTATACTTGGAATCAAATGAGAAAATAAAGAAGTAAAATTAAGCAATCTTAAGCTTGAATAATTTATTTATTCAGATATAATCCTTTTATAAAAATAACTCTATTTTTTTATTATATTCGTTTATTTCACGTCTTGATATTCTAGTACCGTTGTTACTGCTTGTATGTACACAATTTATCTAAAATTCAGGTTTAGTAGCATCTTCTCAGAATAAAGTTTAAAAAGAAGAAGAAGAAAAAAAAAGCGTGTAATTCTCAAGCTATGAGAAAAAGTTATCTAAATACAGCAGTTTCTTCCCCTCCTTCAAGAGGCAAATATTTTTCCACTCAGAGGGTAATTTCGCAAAATATCCGTTTGGAAAAATAAGGAGATGTATCACTCGACTTGAAATTGAACACTTTTTTTTATCGACCCGATTTAGGAAAGAAATTTTCAGGCGGATTTAGACATGAAAAAAATAACTTCTTTAAACCTCTGATATCGGAGAGAGGCATTACTTATCTCAGGCAATCAATGCAAGAGCCCATATTTTGCATGGATTTCTATTAGAATGAGGTTTATTTCCTAAATAAATAACTCATTTAATGTGTGAAAGTTATCAGATATTATTTATAACGTTTTTTATAAAATATAAGAATTCAATAATGATAAAACAACCTAAGAATTGAGATTTTGTTTGATGACAAAATTTCGTAGTTAGTACTGTAATTAATATTAACCCTTGTTTGATATTTTGTGTACATCTTCTAGTAACACAGGATAATGTTTGTGTCAGTCTGTGAGCTGAGATCATTTGATTTTATATTTTCAATATCGAATTACGATTTAATCATACTTAATTACATGATATTGCATTTGAATCATTCTATTAATCTTGATAATTTTAGAAATAGTAAAATTAAATACTTTTTCTAAATCTTGTTTTTAAACCACGCTGTTGTGGCGTGGAAGGTTGATGGGCTCAGATATCTATACAAAATTACAAAATACATCTCAAATAGCCTTAGTGCTATTGAGACGTGTGCGTGGGGTTAAAATAATTAAACTAAAAACTTATTTTCATTAAAGGGCTTTCTTATGTTGGCCTGGTGCTAAAATTTCGACTTCGGAACTGGTGACTTTTAGGTTCCCGACTTGATTACATCGAAGAAACATCGTATAAGCGAGTCTGGTTGGTGCACGTTAAATCTTTTGGGGATAATATACCTCTCACTGGTGTGGTGTGGAAGTGTGGTGAAGGGCTGCCCACTCAGGTGTCGTGTTCGTGATTTCATAGCTGTCAAAAATAACGAGACCTTTCCCAAATTAGCTTTTATGTTGCTTTAAAACGGGACGTTAATATAACTAAAATCTAAGCCTATGCTTTTGTATCAGTAATAGTAATGCATTGCATTATTTCAATGTTTATTTGACTGTAGGATGAAGAAATAAAAATTATCTGTATTGAGAAAAAGGTTTGAAGTGTTTCACATTCATTATTTTTTTAAAAACGATAGTTAAAATATTGCTTTTTTTGTTTTATCGTTCATCTAGGAAAAAAAAAACAAAAAAAAACACGTCAACTATTTTAAAGTTCTCCATTTCAGCCCTGTAATTGAATGCGACACTTTAAAGAAATGAAATTCTTCAGATAAAAAATTTAGATAGCAATTTTTTTCATCGAACTCTAACAGTGCTGTATTAAATCTTTCTAAAAGCATTTTTTAACAAAATAAATTACTTAAAGCAATAAAAGAAAAAGAATAACCAAAAAATATCGTAGTTTTTTTTTGTTAAAAAAAAAGATGGTAGGAATAAAAAATTCAAAGTTAGATAGATTTTTCACATTCCTGAAAATAAGAAGAAAAAACAAATTACTCTTGTAAGAAAAACTAGTTCCTTTTACAACAAAAGAATGCCCCGAAAATAGTTTTCTTTGCAGTATCTGTCTTTGAAATGAAAATATTTTAGGTTTTGGAATTATTCAACAGTTGGATGAATTTGTTGATAATCTGGAGAACTTCTGATAGTCTCAGGTATACAATACTGGTCCTTAACAAAAACACCTTTGTCGATGTTCAGAGCTGCATTCGGGATTTAAGAAAAGATTTCTGATACCAAAAACTTCAAGTAAATAAAGCACTCAAAACGCCCATATTTATTTTCTGACGAAAAGCAAACAACCACACTTAAAAGAGAGTAATCCCGAGGGAATCAATACAGAACATTGAAAAAAAAATCGATATATCAGGAGTAGTTCTCTATTCCTCTTTGCTTCTTGTAGTTGTTTTGTATGCAATAAAATTTTCCCAATAAAGTAAAGAAATAAGTGTGAATTTGTGATAGTTTTAAAGAATAAAGCGTGTAAGAATGCAACATTTGACACTGTTGATAAAACACAAACAGTGTAGAAGAAGGGAGCTTTAATGTTTGTTTTGCTATCCGCCTTAAGCAACCACTTGATTCTTTAGAGTTGATGGATCTTACAAATTTAAATTAAATGCTTTGTGCAGCTCCATTTTAAAGATTTTCTCAGTAAATATTTTTAAAATTTAAATTTTGATGGGTATACATAAAATCAGAAGTGTCTATCGAGAATTTAATAAACGATAGCAGCATACTGTACCATCAGTACCATAAACAGAAATCATCGCAGCTAAATCACTTTTCATTTTTTGTATACTTTGTCCAAAGAATGTATGGTAGTAGTTATTAAAAATTCAAACTCGAAATTTTGAATATTCTCAACGTTTCAGGACTCTCCAAGTTTGAAAAACGCATTTTTGGAAAATGTCTGCCTGTATATCTGTGATAAAGATAACTCAAAAACACTTTGATCTTGATGAGATGTGGTGTATAGTTTTTACCCCAAATTTGCAGATTTTTATCAAATTTCGAGTTAAATCTATTCGGAGTAAGTCTGTCTGTCAGGACAATGGAAAATCTAAAAACGATAGATAGAAAAGATTCGGTACACAGATTGAATATCCGTAGTATAGAGAGCCATCAAAATTTGTGTCAGATCCGACAACTGGTTAATTGTCTGCCAGTCTGTACTTTCAAAAACATGCAAACACATTAATTGAAAAATACTATGACTTAAATCTATCGATTTCGATGTCTGATTTTGAATCTATAATAGTAGCTGTGCGTCACATTTTTATATTAGTCGGTTCGGGAAACGGTCTAAAACAAACAAACAAAAAATGCATATTCGCATATTATAAGGCATGCCAGGGAGAAATCTCCAAATAACTCGTTTAGGACGACTTGATAGATTCAGTAAAAGTGCAAAATTCACACCAAAAATTAATATTCCGTAGCTATTGTACAAAAATATTTATGCAAGGCGTTTCCTCTGGCATGATAGTAGGAGAGAGTGTGAGAAAGGTTTAGGGGAACCATTCCCGCTGGGTTAAGTTATGTCCGGCACTGTGCGTTTTAGACGAGATGTGGTGAGAATAATATAATGTAGTATACATTAAAAAATAATATTTCTCATTTTAATATTTTTTTAACATTTAATGTTTATTATTTATTTGCACAGATTTGTTATTTTAGCTATTTTTTTACTTTACGGGAATTGTTTTATCAGTGTTTTCAGAACCAGTGACATAGATATGAATACTGAGAATATAAAGCATATGAAAATAACTATTATGAAAGAAAAAAATAGCTTGAGCTAGAAGAATTTTTTTAAAAAAAATTACTATTTCAGAACTGTAACAAAAATTCAGCTTATTGTTGCATGAGAATATGTCAGAAATAATTCCGGTAAGTCAAAATAACGCATTGTTTGATTTTGAAGGCAAACTTTAGTTCCAACTAAAGAAAATAAATCCCTATAAGCTTTCACTATTATATATCTCAATCATCAAAGAAAAAGCAGGATAAAATATTCAGTAGCAACAATGTGAACTCTTTGAGTTTCATCTATGTAATGAAATATATAAAATTAAAAAACAGTTAAAATATTTAAAAAAATTTGAAACAGAAAAAATATTGAAATCAAATTGGTATTATTGAAAAGTTAATTTTTAAAATTTTAAAATGATGTAAAATCCTTTTTTTAAGCAAAATCTATTCAAATATCTCGGAGAAAACATGAACTTTTAGCTCAATTTTTATTTAACTAAAATTATAGTTGAAATTTAAAATATATTTAACATTTAACACCACACCTCCGTTTCTAGAGCTCATGTGGCCTCTTTCCGGTTTGGTATAAATGTAGGTGGACTTTATTTTTTAAAAAAAGTACACAACAATTTATGGGAAAGATACAGACCAATGACAAAATACATATAAATGCAACAAAACAAGAAATGATAAATGCTAGAATGAAAAATACCTGGAGTACAAAAAACTGGATAAATGAACATTGTAATATACAGTAAGAATGCAAAAATGAGGGGTTATAAATATTAGTTACTTGCGGTGGGTGATGAAAAACAAATTTTGAATAAAGTACGAGTTGTATTAAATGGTGTTCTAAGAAAATAATAGAGTTAATTTAATTGAATCAGTTCTCCCTGATCAGTTAGGAACCTAATCATGTTTAGGATTCTTCTTTTGGACGAAGGATTATAAAGGACTTTTTTGTACCATAGACTTTCTAGCGATGATGAGTTTTCTGAGAGAGTAAAAGATTAAGATGTCGCAAAGTGAATAGGATCGCCGACTTCTTCGCAAGAACAGAAGTCATCTTCTGATAAATGGAAACTGTGAAGAAAAGACGGGAATGCACCATGTCTTGTAACAAACAGGATTTCTTCACGAGTTCAGGAGAGTGGCTGCAATTTTACTATTTTGATAACTTTACAAATAGAATTACCCGTATTTCCATTATTCCAAATATTTTGCTATTTTCTTATAAATATTTTCTGTATATGTTGTTTACGATGACACCGGGGCTTTGGAGCTTCTAATGGAGCACCTTCAATAACGGCTGCTTTTGCAAGAATATCAGCTTCTTCATTACCCAAATAACCAACATTGGCTTTGATCCATCTTAAGACGATATTTGGGATTTGGAGGAGAAGGGACTGAATGTCACTAGCAAGTTGATGAGGAGAATGGAAATTTTACATCAGGAGAATAACATCTTACCTTCTATAATGTTTGAAATAACTTAGATACGTAATGATAAATGAACGAAAATTTTATTTAAGCTTATTTTTCAACCTGCTGTTTGATTTAATTATCATCACGTTTTTAAAACAATAATTCGATTTCTAAACTAAGATTTTTGTCTTTTGTGTAAACTAGAAAATTGTATTGTAGAGGAAGTGAAAACATAGTCAATAATTTATTCGCATGAGAAATTATTTTATATTTATTTTCTCTTAAAGAAGAATAAAAAAAAATAACAAATTATGTAGAACGTCAATAGTTAGAAAGTGAATTGGAAATCATATGGATTCATCTCCACCTTATTTTCAAGAATATTCTATAGTAAAATAGTTATACCTTTACCTTTACATAAAATTGTGGATATTGAGAAGACCGTGAACCTCACGTCTGAAGTGACAGACCAACTAAAATGAATTTGATACGGAACTAAAATTTTAGATCATACACCAAATTTCATTTGCGTAAGTTGATGCATTTTTAAACCATTACATTTTATATACATGCGAAAATACAGACTGACAAATGGCTAAGCTTTAGACGCAGTCAGGGGGTGGAAAATTTCATTTCAATTTGACTTTAAATACACACATTTAGTACCTAAAGTGTTCATATAACATTTTGAATTTTATAGTTATCATATTCATCTATATTTGAACAATCAGACGTTTTCATGTGAATACATTTCGTTAAGAATTTCATAGAAAATCTACAAATTTATAGTAAACACTCTATACCAGATTTCTTCCCTCTAAATCAAAGCATTTTTGAATTATTGTGTTCAAAGACAGACATAATTTCAAAAAAATATGTTTTTCGAATTCAAGCAGGTATGAAACGTGAAGATTCCTTAAGATATCCAATTTTGACTGTTTAATGATTACAATACTTTTTCTTTTGTATAAGAGAAAATAAAAAATAAATAAACTGCAAAAACATTTCAAAGTTAAAAAAAAATATTCAAAAGCTTTTGGATGTTTAATAAAAGTAAGATGTCGAAAATATATTAATGCTCTAAGAAATAATTTTTGCACATTAGCAAAGATTAGATGTTAATTATATGCAAGACTTATCAGAGAATTATTTAGCTTTTTAGAAATGTTGCAGTCAAGATTTAAGTCTAAGATAGCCGAAGAGAAAAAAAAAATAGCAGCGAGATAAAGAATAACTTAATGTGTCTTACAATAAATATTCAAGATAAAGAGACTGGATTTCAAAGAGATGAATATATTAGAGATTTATTAATGTTTTTGCAAATGCTAGGACAATTTATTGAACATCCAGGTTTTAAATACAAAATGATGGATCACCATCAAATTCATTATGTAAGGATTTCTGTATAGAATTACGTGTTGATAAAGTTATATTTTAATGTTATTACTCTCCTTCATAATGACAGAGATTTTAATTTAATGTTGCAATTTAAGACGATTTCATTTTGGTCTAATTTAAGGGACTTAAATCCAAATGAAGTTAAACAACTGTGGAGATAAATTAAATGAAGAATTAATTAAGTATTTAAGATTCAAGAGTTGTAAATGGCATTTCAAATGTAATGCTGATCTGCTGCTGTCTTGAAGAATGGAGCCAAGTAAAAGATTTCGCATTCAATCTAATTTAAATACCTTAAATGCAAGTGTTATTAAATTACCATGAAGCTAAATCAGACGTGTAAATGGTTATTTGGAATTCAGAAGAAAAGTACGTGGAAATTTCGCGTATATTTTATATCCATAGAAAAAAATTAAATAATTCAAAGAAAAAATTTAAATGGTTTCGGCGTAATAACTACTTTTGTGTCGATGTTATTTAAGCGAAATTTGTTCCTATAATAGGATAATGTCCAACAATTTCGTTATATTTTCAAGATACTGTATGACAATCAGAATATCGAATAACAGCCTTTTGATATCATATAACATTCTTGTGTTATTAAGGTTTTTATTTCTAAAGTCTCTTAATTTAGTTTTAAAGAATGCATTTGAATGGGCTAAAAGATTTTCTTACGTTATCCAGCTGTGAATATAAAGATAAATGTAATTTATCTTTGGGGGATACGGACTCATAAATCTTGCCAGTTTTCTTAATATAAAATAAGTCATTTTGGTTATTTGCATATTTATCTTTCTTACCTCTAATTAAATAACCATACCGAGAATAAATAAAATTTTGTATAATTATTATTAAGGTAAGAAAAAAAGAATACTTCTAACAGAGTAAAAGTTAACTGAATATTTAATTAATCAGAAAACACCCTCTAAAGCTTCCATTTTACAACAGTCACTTCAGAATAAATTATTTTACATAAAATAATTTTATAGCATTTCAAAACAAAACATTTCACATTTCAAAGATGCTGTTTTTATGTCTGTTCAAGGTTTTCCTCAATTTTTCCTTGTTTTAAACTTAACTGTCTATAGGTTTTTAAAAAATCCTCAGTTTCAATTTATACTCTCATTTTGATTATAAAATGTCCCAAGTGATGAAATAATTTTTTGTTTTATAATATTTTATAGATTTTTTTCCCTTAAAATTATCAAATATGGAGGCATTTTTAACAAAGGCACAGACGAGATTATCAGCCAATTCTTTAAATAAAACTGAAACGGTTGATGTACAATAAATTCGATATACCTCAGGTCGTTTAATAAGTATCTATATCCATTTTTTAGGATATATTTACATATTTTTTAAACCTTTTTTTATTCAAAGTACATTTATCTTGCACTTACATCGACAGTTAAAAATATTACATAAACAATGTTACGTAACAATGTTCTTTTTCAAAAATAAAATACTTCTTACCTTCATCTGTACCAATCCCCTCGGCTGTACCTCGTATCCACCCAGGGTTTCCAAGATTTTTTTACACTGATCACTAATATGAATCTTTAAGGCTATAAAATAGCGAAACAAGACATTAATATCGGCATAATGATAAGTAAGGGGTACAAACTAAAATGTAGACTGTGATAAATATACATTCTAAATATAGAACTGATGAATGATAGGTTCATGAAAAAAAATTAGCGTTTAATCTAATTTGGGCACCTGAAATGCAAATGCGGTTAAATTACTAAGATGAAAGGAGCTAAATTAAGTGTCTGCGTAGTTGTTTGGCAAGTGAAAATATTTGAAATTAAGGAGACAGGAAGTCTAACGTATAATTTAGAGCCATAGAAAGCAATTAAGCATTTAAAAGAAAAATGTTGAAACGTTAACTGCAAATCACATACATTATGGCTTCTTTTAACCAAAAAGAAATAGGAGGTAAATCATTCTTGAAGCGTCCTTTGGGTAGATTACAATTAGAACATATCAATATTCTGATCATTATCCACTGCAATGAGGGTTTCCAGAATAAATTTTTTAATGAGAAAACTTGCGAAGTGAGCAATGTCGTGCTCTTAAGTGTTCTTGTGCTCAAGCGGTAATTGATTATAATTGAATTTTCTCGAGATTGAACAGAAAATATAGATTTGTAATAATCTTTCAAGGTGACATTGAACTGCAAAATAAACAAAAATGGCTTTAAATTTTTATCGTTTCATCGCCAAAATGCTCAATTTCAGCTGAAATAGTGTCATAAAATGTATTTTTCAATAACATGAATATTTGAAAGGCCTGGGGCGGGGAGTACATTTTAATGCCTTTTCACAAAATGATATTGTAGTTAGATTTAAATATTTTTGAAAAGCTCTAGAAGTTTTACTTTTTTAGGAAACGAAATAAAATTGGTAATAAAGATTGTAGTTAAACATTAAAAGAAAATAGGGTTTGCGTTTTCTATTTCGTGAATTTTAAGACACTTAAAAGTCAATTTTAGTTCATAAAAAATAACATTCTTATGAAATTCGGTTAATGTGCTTAAAAAGATTTCTAAAAATTAGCATTTAATTAGAATTCCAAATTTATACCCAAAGTTTTTCCAAATAAATTTATATTTAGTAATAAAAAAATGGAAAAAATTAAAAATTAAATCTTCCGTATTATTTTAAAATTTAAAATATATACAGATTCTGTAATATTTTTAAAATAACATATTTAGTTTTAAGAACTTTTAAAAAGAAATTTGATGCACTTATATATATTATGTGCATAAAAAATTTCAGAACTTTAAATGAATAATTCACAAACGAGCCTAATAGAACCCCCCACACCTTTAATTTTGCTAATTTTAAATTAAAGATTTTCTTTGAATACGATTCCGCAGCCTTACTTCACTTCTATTTATGCATATATGAAGATTTATGTTAATCTTTTACATAAATCAATAATTTTTATCCGATCTAAATTATATACCAAATGAAGCAAAATGTAAAACGTTGTTAAGAATACAGAAGTTCCTATTTGATTAAATAAATTTTTAACCAAGCAAAACGTTAGCGTTTAGTGGAGAAACTTTGCTTAAATATTATCTTCTATACTTATAATAAAGCTCAATGTGTGTGTGTGTGTGTGTGTGTGTGTTGGCGCTCTACAGACCAGACCGTTGGACCTACAGCTACCAAATTTGGTACATGTATACCTTGGAGGTCGGGAATGTGCATCTCGGAGCCCTTTTTTCGAATTTTTAATTAGAATTTGAATTAATTAAAAATTAAGGGAAATTTCGACGTTTTTCGGCTATAACTTACGAAAATATGATCTCACAAACATGATTTTTACATCCATTTAAAGATTAAAAAATTAGCTTTCTAATGGCATCTTTGTTTTAATGTATAACTTAAGCTTCTATTTTTAACGAATTTTTAAAGAAATATTTTAACCATGTTTTCAACAATATATTTCGGACAAAACAATAAAATTTAATCTGCACGAGCACGTCAAGGGGGAAAAATTAGGTTTTATCAGCATGTTGCCATCCTATTGACGGAAGTTCAAACTAAAAAAAAACGACTATCATTACAAATTAAATCTAAAGAAATGCAACTTTTAGCACGTGACTGGATAAAATAAAAAAGATATAATATGTGACATTTTCTAAAATAAATAATGAACGAGCAAAGGGAAAAAAGCTTTTATTAAACTGTTGAAATCCTACTGACAGAAGTTCAAATTAAAAAATAAATTAACTATGACTGCAAATTAAATTTAAAAAAAATGTAACATATACCACGTGATTGGATGAAATTAAATAAATATTAAATGTTATGTTTTCTAAAAAAGGAAATACAAGACAAAGGTTTCTATGACCGTTTGCAACATCTATATCATTAATTTAGTAAATCAGTGTTACGCGACTTTCGAAGTTTAAGTATATCTGGCAGAGAAATTATTAAGAGAGCAAGGCACATAAGTATTTAATTGAAAATCTTAGACCCCATTACTCTTGGCGAACCAGCTGGTCGCCAAAGGCGTCTAGTAGAAAAATAAGACAGTTTTTAAAATTCAATCATTTCTCTTTCTGTTCTTGTCACCTAAACGATGCATAACTATTTTAGCGAGATTTACAAATATTTACATAATACTTTTTATGATTTGCAATGACACTTCTCATTGTTGTAGTGACATCCAAACTAATTCCATTAAATTACTGAATATATACCATTTATTATTGTTAAATTTATGGCTAACAGCTTTGTATTTAATGCATATAATTATATTCTAAACACAATTTTCCCTTATCTTAGTTTGAAATTATGCATTTTATGAAGTGTATTTATTATTATTTGAATAATGAATTCGTTAAACAATTTATGATTATTTTTGAAGTTAAGGATCGCATTTCTACTCGAATGTATTGCTTTTATTTCATTTTATAACTTTAATTGAGTGAAAAACCTTGCGAAATTAACTTGAAATTGATACTTTTTATTACCAAATAAACATTTTAATTAAATTTTGAATTATCGATTTTTAGTTAAATTGTAATTTTACAATTATTAAAATAAGATTTTTGTTTGAGATTTTTTGATGAAGGAAAAATTTACATAACTCTTTAGGAAACATATCCTTTACCTCTTTCAATTAAATCTCTTTAAAGTAAAATTTATGATGTTATCTGGAATTTATTTTCTCAAATTTAGCTTCTTTTTCTCGTTATTTATTTGGATGTTCTAAATGGATTGTTATTTTTTCCACCAATGTTAATGTATAAAAAAATATTGTAATTTTCCTGTTGATTTTCTGCTAATAAATCGGACAGCTAATATTCAACTTAAAAACATGAAACATTAAAATCATAGAAGCAGGTAATTCATTCTCAAATATATTTCAGTTTTCATTAAATTTATATTTTTTAACAGTTTCACAGCTTCTTCATGCAAAGAGGCTATTAGAGAGGCTGACAGTAGACCATTGTATAAAATGCAATATGTTTCTCGAACAAATTTTATACGTTGAAAAATTCCATTTAGTTTTAGTTAAATATCTAAAGATGTTATCTTCATATAAACAATATTTTTTTAATTTCAGATTTAATGAGTAGTATTATAAAATGAGGCCGAAGAAAATTTGATTTGCAGTGTTAACATTAAGTATATAATTTCATTTAACTTTTTTGGTTATGGTACAGGATTTATAGTATTTTAAGCCATTTTAAATAATTTAATTTAAACGGAAAGGCATTCTCTTGTTCAGTTCTCATTTTATGAAAGCCAGAATAAGAAACTCAGCATTTATTAATTGGATTTATATCAGATCACAATAGAATTTTATTAAATATTGAGAAATTGACAATCGTTTCCAGGCAACAGCTATGATTTGCCAAAAGTTTGCTGAAAAGTCATTATCATTTAATTTTTCAATTCTGTTAAAGCTCTGCTACTAGCCATTTTAATGGTATTAACAACTCGATTTCTACTTAAATTTTTAATAAAAACCATTATAAAACTTGGTGAAATAAAGGTTTTTTTCCAAATATTAATAAAAAAAAATCACTTGAAAATATGATCTAACATTATGTGATGTGAAAGTGAAGTTTCTAAGTAGGGGCATAGTTATAGCATAGCTTCTGGTTTTCAATTTTTCAATTGTTTCTAATTTTATTAAACTGTTGTTTTAAAATATGGAAAGATGTAATATTTTTAACATCAATAAAGTTTTCCTATTTCCAACTTTTATAAAGAATTTACACGCTACTAAACGATAGAAATTCCTTAAGTTAATATGAAATCCGACCCAAAATTAAAATGTTAAAATAAATCGAAAAATTATACTGTGTTTATACTCCATAAAAGGGAAGAAAATGTTTCGAATTTAGAAAATACAAATGATTATCAAGAATAATTAATTAATAGTTAATTTTATAAAATCGAAAATTAATTATCAACGACTAAAAGACATTTTCGTTTAAAATTTAATTTTAATATCTTAATTTTGAATAATTTTTGATAAAAAAATGGAAAACAAATGATCCCTTACGTAAGCCATTTGACTCCATTCTAGAGGCTGTATTCACTGTATCACCAAAGAGACAGTAGCGTGGCATGGTTAATCCGACAACGCCCGCTACAACTGGACCTATAAAAATCGGCATTAGTTAATGAATACATGATTTGTATTTTCACTAACGTATTAATTATCAGAAGATGAATATCAATAAGAACAATCATTGCTACATATCATAAAAAGAAAAGAAAAGGGAGAGAGAGAGAGAGAAGCTGATTTTCTGAAAGTTTCTCACACATTCCATGATAAAGATTAAAAACACTGAATAAGATTACGATCACCAGAAGTGCTTAGATTTTTATTATCTATACATGATTAAGCCTACATGTGAGCGTTTTGTACCCTTGTAGGAAAAAAATGTAGTATGCACTTTTAAAGATAATGTAACATTTTGCTCGTGCTGGGGATTCAATAAATGACCTTGTTAGGTTTAAATCGATCGTGACTCATAGCCCTTTCGCGTTTGTGTCTTCTGGTTCAAAATATTTGTTTCAATTATATATTTTCAATCTGGGAGCTCATTAAAAAAATAAACCAAATTTTGTTTGAGAAAAGCTCAGTCATTCCTTATTAGATACATTCACTGTTTTTTAGCTATAATAATAATTAAGATTAATTTATGTATGCCTGTTTGACTTAGAATGACCGAAATCGGCACATATATAGTATGGAGATGTCCTCGTCGGAGTGATTTTTTTTGAAAATTTAATTAAAATAATTTCTGTAAATTTATTACGTAAGAAATATACAGCATGAGAAATTGAAATTTTTTTTTTTTAATAATACTAATACTTTACTAAATATTTTCTAAATTTTTGCAATTAAAAAATATTTAGTTTGTATAATTTACAAGTGATAATTCCATTATACTGAAATTTAAACTAGTTTGAGTTTCTTCTAACGTTAAAAACTAAAAAGAAAGATTGTCTATAATATTTGTGTATTTTTAAAAAAAGACGAAGTTACGATATCACGAAATTCAGAAGATAAAAAAATTTAGATATTTACGTTTTTAATAGAACTATAATGTTATCAGACTAATCTCTATTAAAATGATTCATACATACAATACATAAAATTTAAAAATAAAACTAAAAGGATACGGCTTTAAAATCAAATAATTTGGTGGAATCGTGGACATGAAGTTTAATCTAGGCATATACTTCTTTATAACTTATTACATGTAACATATATTTCTGGCGAAACCGTTGGTCGCTTACGGCGACTAATTAATCAATGAGAGATTTTCTGGAATGAGATTAACTTATCCCTACATTGAAGTGAATGGCCAGATTCAAGAGACCATAAGATGGACCTCTGAGATATCTGTAAAATATAATTATTTTGAATTTTTTTAAATGGTGCTAACTAGTACTAATCCGGGGTTTTAAGTAGATTTCAGTTTCATTAGGCTTCTCTTAAATCATGAAACTGTCAGTAGGTTTATTTGCCTCATTCCCGTCCTTGTTAAAGCAGGTTTCTAATTACATTTGTTACTTATACAACTATCATAAGAAGGAATCTTTAATATTTTAGGAGAATAAAAGTGATCATTTAACTATCTTTATCAATTTCTGTAATAATTACTTTATTACAATTTCTGTAATAATAACTTTATCAATTTCTGTAATATTTATGTATATATATATGTGTTTGCTTTCTAGGCCAGACGTCTGACTTAAAGGTACCAAATTTTAAATATTTTCAGAATATATACCCTTTTTAAAATAGAAATGCGCACCTTGAAGATATTAAAAAACATTTTTAAAGAATTAAGAATACAGCAATGTTTTATACCCTGATTTCGGAAAATATTGCAAGTACACAATTTATAAAAGTAATTAAATAATGCCAGTTTTTTATATGAAATGTTTTCGATTTTTAAATTAATTTTATAAGATGCTTTAAATATATGTCTTACAGTAATTAAAATTTTGCTTGAAATAGCTTGCATTGCTGTTTTTAATATTTCATCCTAGAGTATTTTTTAACGATTACATATAAATATTTTTGTTCTTTTTAAATGCTAAAACTCAGTACAAAGCATGTTAGTTAAAACTTGCAGTGTTGTTGCATTTACAATTAAGATAACTTCAAAATAAAATAATAAAAAAATTATAATGCACTCAGTTTTAAGACTGCTTCTCCTTTTTGTGATGGAATGAACGTTTCAATGATATAATAAATATATAGCACAGTGAATAGTAAAGGGTACCTATTTTTAAAAATGATATATGTTTATCAAAATTTGAGTCTAAAAATTTTGCTAAGGATGACATTACAACTAAATTTCCCAAAATATTTAATTAAACTGCTTAGAACCCTTTAATTCCGGTGAAATAACCATTCGCTAAGAGCCACTAATAACTAATATTTTTCATTACATCATATACTAAGTGTGTCCTAGAACCAATCTGATAATCGAGTCATTAAGAAAATACCAATATCTAAGAATAGATTAATCGTTAATGTACCCTCAAAGTATCATCATTAAATTCAAAGTAACTTAATATTTTATATATTCAAATTATTAACATTTTTTATTAAATAATAAATTTACGATTTCGATCTTTTTATACACTAGCAACCGAAACACCTTGGAGTGAATGAATTAATTGCACACTTCCACGATTCTATGGAAAGCTCTTTCTTTTTAAAATATATGACTTATAAAAACAAAACATTATCTTTCGGTACATAGTGACTGACACGTTCTCGCTAAGACTTACTACTTTAATACCTGAATGGATTTAATCTTGCATCTCCAATGGGTTTTAATTAGATCCGACCCACACTCTGCCTGCTCATCACGTTCTAAAGAGTAAAAATCTCCAGTTGAGCATTCGGTGGAAAGTCATTTAGCACCAGTTACTGACATTTAACCTCTAATCATCGTGTATTTAATCTTCGTTAGGAGAAAAACAGATTTGTCAAATGGACCGCGTTTGCGAAAGCAAACACGTTTGAGAACAAAGGAAAGGGCTGGTTTTTTCTCGGTAAAGCATGAATGCAAAAATGATTTTATGGTTTGACCGACAGAAATTATTTGAGAGTCATGCATAGCCTTGAGTGGAAAATAAATAATTCTGGAAACATATAAATATGAGGTTTGAAGTGACGAGATTCGTACCAGATGGGGAAGAAAAAGAAGCTAAGCAAATAAATATATATATTTTCTCAGAAATCTGTAACGAAAATATTTTCTTTAAATTTATATGTAATTTTCTTTTTTTACTTTCTCGGGTACGTAGTGTAGAGAAAGGGTAGTATGATTCGTAAGGAAGAAATGAGCATTAAAATTATGTATCTTGTGTTAGGAAAATTTTGAAGAGGAAAATCGAGAATATCAATATATTGTTTTATTCGAATTATACGATACGGATATTTTACTAATGAATTGCAATATACAGTGTATCATTTTGATTGCAAAAGCGTGAAAACCAGTACAATGAATGTTTTTACTTTCTAGTAGAGTAAGAGAAAGTATAGTAATCTTCAAAAAATTTTAACTCGAGGTTTTGACGAATCTCCATTTTTTAGACCTCCCTGAGTTTGAGAAACACATTTTGTAAAAAATGCCCGTCTGTCTGTGACAAAGATAAATACGATTTGAGCTAGACGGTTGAAACTTAATATACGATCTTTACACCGAACTTGCAGATTTTTTTGAAATTTAGAGTAAAAATCAGTTCAGAGCAAGTCCGTCTGCCCGAATATTTGTTAACACGATAACTTTGAAATGAAGGGAGATAGTTAAAATTCGTTGCACATATTTAATATCTGATACCTGTTAAATTTTAAGCGTTTACCAACTACGGATTGACACTCTGTTGGTCTGTCCCTTCAGAAACATGTCAATGTGATAATTCAAAACCGCAGTGACTTAAATATGGCAAATTTGGTATGACATTTTTCGACTACAAGAGCAATTCTGGGCCACATTTTTGTTTCGATTGTGAAATACAGCTTCCAAAACACAAATTCGATTTTCGATTGATATTACATTAATTGCCGAAAACCTTGCCAAAGATGACGTGATAGATTAAGAAAAAATACTAAATTAATACCAAGGGTTAATTTTTTATAATTGTTATACGACTGTTCTGTGTAAAGCGTTCTCTGGCATAAGTTTATAAGAAATATGCGAAAAAGTTTTGGGGAGACATTCAATTGGTTTAGCTACAAATAAATAATCATTATGCAGACAAATAAATCGTTCTACTTATAGAATAGTTTAATGTGAGCATTTTTGGCAACATTCCTTTTGAAGTTATAGGATGAGGATTTTTTTACGGTGGTTGGGGTATTTATTTATTTATTTTTTTCAATGGTGACGCCAAAGTTTAAGAAAATTCATTTATTCTGTTTGCACATACAACAAAGGGGAAGGAACAAATTTTGAAGTTAATATGTCAAATTGCAAAGAAAATTGTGAATTCCTTTTAACTCGCAAGCGAAAGAAGCAATGTTGATTTATCATCTCTTCTTTCCGAGTGTCGATACATGTCTCTCCCTCATTTTACAAGATGCTATCTTTCGCCACTGGAAAATATGCGATATCTGTTCACCCAGTACCACCATTAGTAAGCAACATAATGGATCTGAACTATCATTCTATACATCTCTGCATTAGCAAAATAATTTTACAGAGAGACGAGACTCTATAACTTCATATGAGGTAGATGAAAATAATATACGACTTTTAGGGAGCGGTTTATTTAATTATTTTTCTCAGTTCCACATTTTACAGGAAATAAAATGCACGAACTCGAACATACATGACGCTCTCTTAGAATATAATCTAATAATGACCCCCAAGAAGGATGATGGGAAATATATCTTGATGTTAATAAAGTAATCCGTCTGTAATATCAAAAGAAAAGGAGTACAGTTATGTAACCGCTACAAAGTTTGATTTTGATGTCAGTTTTAGTTTGATCCAGATCCACATAGGCCGTGTATATTTGATAAGATCAGCTTGAAAATTTTGGGTTTCAAAGTCAAATCCCTTACCTCCAAACCACTACGTTAAATCAATAGATTCTATTAAAGGACTTTGCATAAAAAGTAATACGACTCTTTAACGGCCATTTATATGACCTTCAATACTATACATGATAACACATCAACCGTCGAAAACATGACATGGTTTGTTAATCAAATCAATTAGTTAACTTCGTGTCATCTAACATAAAGCTGTCTTTTCTTGCACAATGATATCACGCTATGTTCGTTTCGCAGCATACAAAATAGTTTTCAGAATTAAGTCATCGCATGAATCTTGTGAACATGAATTAACACTTTGTCTGCCACGTAGTTAGCTTGTAGTTCACACCTACCATCTAATCGTACTAATCTATCTGTCTAAATAATTATAGTAAAGAGGCATTTATTTAAGAAATGATAATAAATGAGTCCTCTAATTAGATGATTCGTATATCAAAACTTAGTTGCGATAGTGAACAGATTAAATTACGGGCAATTAGATCGACCACAATAGACCATAACCGAATAGTATTGAGGAAAAAAAAAAGAAGTGTAATGGTTATCGTTAAAAAGTATTGCGTGCTGTATCATATATAATTTAGCTTGTATGTGTTGTTGCTGATAACTCAGTACTGATAAACAAATGAAAAGTTTGAGAACTCAAAGATAATTAATTGCTAATGATCATTTTATTAGATATCTTAATCTAATACACTATTAATATTAAAGACTGACTATCCTTAACGATCAATTGTTCGCATGATTGAAGATTGGTTGAGTTTTGAGATTTGATTTCAATCAAATTCCTTTAATTGATAATTTGATATTCATGATTTCATCATAAAGCAATTTTAAATATCAAATTTTGGTAGCAATTGATATTTATTATGATAGCAATAGATATACTATGAGCCATTATTATGGAGGCAAGTCACGTATTGTGACATCATAGTGCAATTAAAAACGTTAACAGGCTGATTCTTCTACTTTCTAACTTTCGCGTTTCTGTAATTTTTTATTCCTTACTTATGCTCCTTATATTTACATACTTTAACACTTATATTAAAAAGATTTTATGTTCCCTTGTTTTAATAAAGAAAAAAGTCAATTGGTTAGATACTTATAGACACAAAGAAAAGTTTCAATTTCAATGCAGTAATGAGATTTATTGTTGAATTTTATGCAAAAAAAATATCAAAACTTTGCAAAAATTCGGGGTAAAATAACATTAGAAATAAATGAATATTGATAAAAAGATAATATACTGAATTATAAAATGGAGTAAATATTTTATGCTATTATAATTTTGGGAATTATCGAGGTTATCTCCTAAAATATGTTTTAATTAATTGGGATTTCACAAAAATTCAAATATATTATCTTTACTTTCCCATTATCAAATGAGAACATTATTTTTTAAGTCGCATGGTATCAACCCGAAAGAAATTCGATTGAAACACATGAATTCATTCAATTAGTTTGCTGTAGATTAGAAACTGTGTAGATTATAAAATCTTACAACTGAGTTAATGACTGGTAAAACACGCAATTTAATATTTTGATGGATGACTCCATTGCATGTAAAAAGATTTCAGATAGTGTATCAAAATGAATTAAAAATATTATTAAAATTAAGTGAAAACTTGACCAATGCAAAACTGGTATAATTAAAAATGTAACTTTTCGAGTTTTAAGACAGTAGAAAGACTATTTGTTGGAAGATAATTGTTTCTGAAGATATGAGTATCAATTTCCATAAGGAAGTCGTAACGATTGCAATTGGGCTTAAAATTAAAGCCCAAGTTGAAATATTTGGAGCGATTTATCACCACATGTAATCGTAACAACTTTTTATTGCAACCTATAAAAGTCTTTTGTAATTATTTCTAGTAACCATCCAGGACACGAATCTTTAGGCAAGCTTTTGGAGGTTGGCACAATTTTGATCTGTCCAGAGAGGATAATTAGGTACCTAGCGAAAATTTGCTCCATTATAACTTTTTGTTGGTGATAAATCCTCAAATGTTAAATTTCTTTATCCTTTTCTAATAATCCTAAAAGCAAAAAAGTTGATTCTTTAAACGCAATAAATCGCAAATTTTTGGGCCGTGCATTTTGTGGCATCAAAACCTCCGAACCGAAACAGGATCATATACTCACAAGATAAAAAAAGCTAAAGGCCATGCACATTTTTCCTCATCAAAATATATTTGTACTAAATTCTGCCTTTTGAACAGTCCAATCTAGAAAAATTCAAGACACGAACACTCTCTACTGGTATAGATAAAAACAGATCTTTGCCGTGATAACCAATATAATCAAATAGATTCGTAGATAAAAAATTCTATATTTAATTCATAAATAGAAAATGAAATTTCATTTTTGAATAGCTCTAAAGATTCAGAAATAATATTTAAAAATCAATTCAAGAAAATAATCTCGATAAATTTATTCATTAAAAAAGTAGAAACAGTGAATTTTTTTTTCTGAGCATTAAAAATACAACGCTATTTTTAATGATTTGATGAAATATTTATCCATTTGTTTAATATTTCAAGATAATGATAAAAATTACGAAATTAACAAAACGGTGGTTGATTTTACTTTAATTATCCATTATCACGAAAACAAGGATATTGATTTCAAGAGAAACTACGAACCAATGCCGGAGAGCGCACAGAATGCGTTTAATATTTTCTGTTTAACTTGTGTATCAAAGAATTTTCTTCACTTAATTGGAGATCCTAATAAACAGAAAAATAAAGCTAAATAGATAATGAAGCTTACACCAGAATAAGAGCTTTGATTAAAAATTTCCAGCTGCTCACTAATTTATTATTGTCGCTTTAGAGACAAATTAAGAGAGTTTAATTAAGGGTTGCTAATAGGAATGGTTATGAAATATAATGATGCAAACACATTTTTTATGAACTTCAAAGCAAAAAAAAAAAAAAAAATTAAATATTTGCAGAAATTAAAAAAAATATTATTATATACGAGCTCCTCTCGGAGAAAACAGGTATCGAAGCTAACTCGAAGATTTAAATTTTCAATTGTGATTTATCAAAACAATACATGCCATAAGAAAATTTGTGAAACCATTGATGAAAAGATAACCGGTTAAAGTGCACCATTGTAAACTATTCTAAACAGAGTTAGAGTTTGGAAAGGGAACTATTCTATATAAAGGTAAAGTAAAGGTAAAGATTGAAGTGTGTTGAAGTTCAATATTTTTGACAAATTTATTTCGAAAAACCAAACATATATACATACATAAGAAACATATTATATAAACCTATAACAGCATAAACATAAAACTTTATTAGTTCGCCATATTGGCTATAGATGGCAGCACGTTACCGCTTGAAAATTTAAGTAGCCATTATGGCGAACTAATAAATTTTGAAAATATCCTATCTGTAACTCCGAACTGCTCGACCGTAGCGCTTCAAAACCGGCGCTAATCGATTCCTCGTGGCCAAAAACCCCAGACCCCCAAGTTTACCGGAGTTTATTAATTCTGGGGCGATTTTCGACTTGGCAACCATTCCTCGTATTATAGTATTAGATTTAATTTACTCCAATTAGTTAAAAAATATTATGTATTGTGATTGTTTTTATGTCTTCTCATGATTCCTTAGTATCGATATAACAATTCTTAAAAAGAGGAATCGGGGGTAATATCGGGAATTTAATTAACATTAATCACCACGATACAAAAAAATAGGTTGAGTGTGCTGGGTTGAAAGTAGTACGTACACAACTGATTCGTTTTACCTGCAAAATCATAAAAATATTGACATAACCCATTAACTGCCACGTATCTCATTTAGGGACTGGGATTTAGACCACGGGGTCAAATATATATCAATCAATCAATTGTATGATTGTAAAAAGTGTATGATCTGTGCTTCGTTTTCCTTACAAATTGTTTGATTAAAATTTTTGTTCAGAATTCACACCTTCTTATGATCCATTAATATCGTTGTAACAATTCCTAAAAAAAGAACCCTGTACAATATCGGGAATTTAACTAACTAATTAATATTAATTTTACGAAATATATTTGAATAATGCTTTTTCATGAAAAACTTTTTATTAATTATACAAGAAAATCATAATTTTATTGATTTATTAACCCGTTAGCTGCCTCGATCCACATTCCGGAATTTGGGGATTTTGCGTACACCAAGGCACCAAAGTTATATTTGGTACAGGTAAAAGTATAGTTTCATTCTATATATTGAATGTTGCAGAAAATGTATATTTTGTGCCTCGTTTCTTTATAACAAACGAACACATTTAAAATTCATTGTAGTACTGAACATAATTGTCACACTAGAAGCGTTATATTGTTGCAACGCTTTATATATAATTGAATGCTTTTTATTACTTGTTGAATAATTTTATATTATAATTGAACATCGTATATGAACATGTAATTTAGAGGTTATAGTAATGATTTGTTACTTATTTAGTCTTTATTGAAATGATTTTATTGATCATTTTATACTAATAACATTTCCCAAAATATCAAATAAGTTCCCCATATATGAATAAAATTAAACTGTTTGTGCATATATTACCTTATGTGGTCAAAAAATTAAAATAAATCTTGTCAATTAATGGTTTGACTATTGACAAAAATTTCATAAATAATGTTTTTAACTCGAAGCATGTCTCACCCAACCTCCAAGGTCAAAGTAGCTTAGCAGATCTTATTACGCTTATGTGATTCAAAACAATAACAGTCTGGTTTTGATGTTTATCCGCTCTTGCATACTGTGCTATTGTATTTCGCAGTGCATAACAGCACTGTGAAAAAAAGAAATATTTTGTATGAAGTTACTTTTACTACAAATTTTAGCTTGATATATAACTATGCATTTTTAAAACTAAATTGGCGTAATTATGAATAGGAAAAGCAACAATGCCTGAAATTAATGGGTGGCGTATAATCCTATGAACTGGTAACATGATTTCAGGGTTACATGCATGAATATAGAATGAAAGTTAGAATGTCATCATCAAATAGTTCAGGAAATAAAGATAAGTCATTAAAATGCAAAAATAAATAAATCTATACTTATAATAAAGCTCAAGTATGTGCGTGTGTATGTTAACGTTCTACAGGTCAGACTGTTGGATCTACTGCTACTAAATTTGGCACATATCTACCTTGGGGGTCGGCAATGTGCCACTCTGAGCAATTTTTTCGAATTTTTATTTAGAAGTTGAATTCATTAAAAATTTAGCGAAATTTAGGCGTTTTTCCACCAGCACATACTGTGACAAAAGCACAAAAGTGATTTTTACATCAGATTAAAGATTAAAATATTATTACTTTAGTGGTACTGATATTTCAACCAGCAAATTAAATTTCGAGTTTTAATGATTATTTAAAAAGTAATTTAATCATATTTTTCAACAATAAAAAGAAAACATTAGCTGCACGCGTGCGGTAAGAGTAAAAGGGAAAAAATATCTTTTACCAAAATGCTGCCATCAGATAGACAAAAACTGAATTAAAAAATAAATAAATGAATTATTGCAAATTAAATATATAAAAATGTAATTTTCAGAACTTGTCTGAAATGAAATAAATATGAAAATTGTTTTTTCTAAAAAGAAAACGCTAACAAAAGTTTTTATAACTTTTACAGTATTATTGATTAAATAATCAGCTTTATTTAAGACAAATAATAGCTTAATATATATATTTTCAATTTAAGGTCCAAAGGCTAATTTGTAAAACTTTAATAATAGAAATACATCTATAAAAAAGGTTTACATGAAGCAAATAATTACACAGTATGTAACATGAGTCTAAAAATGTTTTAATAAATGAAGAAAGTTTAGTTTTTATCTTGATCATCTGCTTTGTGAATCATATTTAACGAGATATTTTTCAGACACTAATATTTTAAATAAAAAGAGAAATTTCAATCAACTGAGCCAGTCTCTAAAACTAATTGATTTATACATATTTGATAATCACTATTCAATAAAAGAGGGAAATCTGAAAAAACTTTGTTGAATAGTTTTTGAGATATTATATAAATTATGAAAATTATTCTGTAGTACACATAAGACTCAAATGCCGATGGACTATGTTTACAATATTGATATTAAAAAAAGATAAAAATATTTTTTACTGAAACTATTCATATTAATTACAGCTTAATCATCTCCACTTCAGCTTAATAATAAAATTTTTCCCGGACCTGACAGGTAATTAGAGAGACACATAATACATTATGGGCTTAAGACCTTTATAAATGCATGATGGAATTATATGACTACCAAAATTTGATCCTTAAAAGTATTTTGATGAAGTAGATATTAAAAGGAAAGTTGGAAATGATAAGTCACATATGATAAATAATTATGTGACATAAAATATTTAATTGACAGTGACGTTACATAAAGTATTTTATTGACTATTTTAAGGATTATTAAGATTGGCGAACCGGCTGGTGTTCAAAGGCAGTTGGTAAATAAATAAAATAAAAATCACGAGTCTATAATCCACCAGTCGATTTTGCTTGGTAGTCAAGGCATAAAAGTTATTACGCATTTATATAACAAGTACGAAACATCGTTTGAATAACGGGTAAAAAAAATGAAACGAATGAATATATCATCGTTGGAATAAATTTGCTGCATGTTGCCTGTAACGTATTAATATCTACAAAATTATTTGCTTCAATATCTTAAAATACAGAAAAGTGTATGTGAAGGCACTTTAGAAAGTATGTATTTTTTGTAAATTATCTTTTTTAAAAAAGGTATTTCATTTCAATAGAAGGTCAGAATGTTTCACCACAGTTAACAATAAATTATTGAATTTCACAATCTTGACATTTTTTTTCTCACGTACCATGTATAAAAAGAAGAAATATTAAAATTATCGAAAAATTCGAAATCCAGATATTAATGATATTTCCTGTCTCAGATTTCCCCGAGCCAGAAAAATTCAATTTTTGAAACAGTGAATGTCTATTTGTAAATATAAGCTTTGAAATGCTTGCTATATAAAGATAAAATATAATATAATTGCCTTACACCAAATTTTTAAATGTTTCTCAAACTTTTAACAAATTCCATTTATAGGATGTATGCCCGAATACAGTGAGCACTATTACTACAAAACATAAATAATCAGATGGATAAAACTTGCGACACAGTTTCAGTACCCAATGAATATATATGTAAAAAAAATTTGAACTATATACGTCAGGTGGACCGTGTGTCCTTGATATAAGGTATATAAATTTATTAACTTAAAAATGCAAAGATTAAATAAAATTTGATACATGATCTTGATGTTATAATTGTAATTTTATGTCAAATTTCGGTTTCATTAAATGGTCTAGAAGCCTGATAAGAACGGTAAACAATTTTGTTCATTATTATTTTTCTTTTTTTATACGGCCTAAAAAATCTCCGTATGAATAATTTATTTAAATTTCTCTGATCCCCCTCACCCTCGCCACACAGCAAAATGAGTTACTGTAAGTCTAATCAGCAATAAGTAACTTCATAATTACTGAAAAAAGAATTTTTTTTTATCCTCAAACTCTTATGTTTATCGAATGACTTAAAAAGATAGAAAACATTTTTTGTTTAGTTACCTTCTTCTCGCCAGTAATTTAAAGGTGAATTTTTCTTTACCACGAAAGACTTATTTATTGCTTTTCCAGTTTGCAATATGCATTTACAGTGCTTTATTAATATAAAAAATATGTTACTCATCAGCAGTTATGAATATCAAAACGTTTCTGGTGCTTACGGATTTCACTGTTTTTGAATTCACAATAAGTGGGATTAAAAATTGTTGCCGGGAAAAGTTAGACATCTATTTTATTGTTGCCTCCAGCTAGGCTTTATTACTGAATTTATAACTGGCAGATTTAAAGTAAACGATTACTTGGAGGGCAGTGGTTAGACTTCTTCTATCTGCGCTAATCATATATAATAAAAATTTCACAATACAGGATTTCATGGTTTTTACAATCAGAATGACATATTATGGCTTGTAGATTGCAATATGTTAGTCCCGTAAGTTTCCATAAGTTTGTCATAAAATAAAGTTTTGAGATTCTTGATGATTTCTGAAATTTTAATTTGGACCCAAGTTATAAAATTTTAAGGATCTTTCTTTATTTAAGAATCATGCCGCTGATGTTTCGGATATTTTTCTTATTCTTGATGTTTTCACTGGAAGATTATTCTATATAGAATTTTTTTTCGAGAAATAATGTTATTGGTCTGTAAGATTTCATGTTTAGTTTGTCGACTTATAAAAGCAAAACATATTTTCAGCGATTCTGGAGGAAATCCAAGATTTGTACACTTTCTGCAAGAAGTCTAGGATTAAATTGAAGGAAATATAAAATATAATTATATTAATCATAATATCGTACCACAAAGTATTTTGTATTTTTTGAAATGCTCTTGCAATGGTATATGTTTCATGTTGTGATATTTTTTTCTCATTCGAACAAAGATTGTAAATGTTGTGCCTTCGGGCGATTGGTGCAAGAATCTAATACGTTTTTGAAAGGATTTTAGTTCATAATTCTGATATTTTTTTCTGGCATTGTTTCTTATATGAAAAATATCTATACTTTTTAGTAAATCTTTACTGTCAATTTATCCGAATTTAAATAGTGTGTTTGAGTTTAGCTGCAGATAATTTTCTTTGTGGCAAGTGGTAATAACATTTTCTAAAAACATGTTCGAAATTTCTCTTTTGTAGAACTAGTATTTGAACAGGTCATATTCAGTACTTTCCCTTTCTGTGATATTCAGTTTTCGTTAGTTTGAAATCTGTACAATAATAAGTTGTATTTAACGGCATGACTGTATATATGAATTTTAAAACTTTTATAAATTTTTAGTTATGGAAGGGAATTTTAATTAATTTTGTCTTTTTTGGAGCATTTAGTCATACAGTAGAACTTGAATTGGTGAACTTGAATTTGGGAGCGAAAAGGTATATGAATTCCTTGGGGCTTTTGAATTTTGTTTTTGATTCACAGATATCAAAAGAATAAAAATAAACTAGTCCCATGATATGTTTATACAAAGTAATAGCAAATGTATAATTATTTATCTTGATAATAAAAATACATTTAACGCCGTTGAATATAAAAATGAAAATTTTATTTCGTATAAAAGTAATATCAGAAACTTTCAGAAATTTTTGATATCGTAAATACATATCTGAAAGAATTGCAGTGATCCTTTCTGTATTTTATCTTCGTAAAGTTTTACCTTATCCCAATGCATGTCGTAAGAGGCGACTAAAATGAGGTTGGGCGTAGGAGTAACTTCCCTACCCCGTAAAAACTCTACTGTTACGAAATCTAAAGAAGAAAATATCCTCAATGACCGAAAGTGATAAAGAAATCTTAGCAGTTTTTGAAAGAAATATATTGCGAAGTATTTTAGGAGGTGTGAAATGTAATGACACATGGAGAAGAAGAACAAACTTGGAACTTTACAATCTATACAAAGAACCTGACATAATAAAATTTATCTCAATCCAAAGACTAAAATGGGCAGGACACTTCATTAGAATGAAAGATGACCGAACCACCAAAAAGATCTTCGACGCTAAACCATCTGGAACCCGCAAAAGGGGTAGACCGAGGATCCGGTGGATCGAGTGTCTAGAAACAGATCTAAAAGTTCTAAGAGTTAATAACTGGCGAAGTCTATTTAAGAAGCGGGCAGCCTGGAACTCGATTCTGCGGAAGGCCATGGCCTACCCTAGGCTGAAGCGCCACTGAAGAAGAAGAATAAAGTTTTACCTCCCAAAACTTTTAACCACGCTTTCTTCTTATCTTTTCAATTTGACAATTTTGCTCCTACCATGATTCTCTACATTCTAAGCTAATTAAATTTAATCGGTTTCTTAGTTTGAATTATTACAATTTCCAAATTAAAAAACAACCTTTTCTCTCTTTTTGATTATATTACTTATTAATTAAGGCAGCAGATATGTCTTGCATCTGTAAAATTCATCAAATAATACGCAGTTTTATCAGGTAATTGATTTTTTTTATCTGTTCCCTGCCGGCTTACTATGAATGCACCGTGACGCACCAAATTCATCGTGTTTTATGCACAGGACATATATCTGTAACGTTATGATTTTAAACGGATTTCATTCGAAAGAGAAGTTGTTATTAAGTTAACATGTAAACACATCCCAACACATAATTTTTATGTTACACGACATTGATTCCAGAATTCAATTTTCTGAAATAGATTTTTCTACCTTATTTACTGAACATTTTCTTAAAGTCTATAACAGGAATGATTTTATTTTACCTGAATGAATTCCAATTCTCAGCAGCAGTGACTGTGAAGGTTTGTGCCGAATTTTGAATGTTTTAACCGCTTCCAGAAGATCCAGAGCCATGCTAGATATTTCAGCAGCATGGTGATTGCCGTTTCTTATGGGAAGACCACTCACCACCATGTAGGCATCTCCGATAGTTTCCACTTTGTAAACGTCATAATTACCAATGATGGAATCAAATACAGTGTAAAGATCGTTCAGAAATGTCACAACCTGATAAAAAATTTAAAGGAATTTTTATTGCTTAATTTCGTATATAATTTAATACAAAATAAAGAACTTGATTAAGGAAACTAGGAATATGTGTATTTTTAATTATATTCTTATAAAGTAGGGGTGATTGCATAAATGTATAATTTGTACAGGGTTCTAGATTTGATTCTACTGAAGAATTATAATGTATTTGAGTCTAGTACATGTTAAAACTATCCTTCAGCTGCTGTGGTTCTACTTAATTTACAAGGAACTAGCTGACAAGAAAAGGTAAAATTTGTAAGTTTTTAACTGAAGTTTAAATCCATCCTTCAGCTAGTACCTTAAAATATACATAAGCTGCTGTGATGGGGAATTTTAGATAACCTCATGTGCCCTCCGTGACATCTAATCACGGTTCAAAATTAAAATATCCGTTTTAGTTTTCCCTATTGTTATTTTAAAATGGGACATTAATATAACTGAACTAAATGAAATGGCGTATACAAATGAACATATTTCAGAACAATGCTTAATGCTCGTCTCAAAGCCTTTCAGGATTAACTTTCAACTGTATACTATTGAAATTATGTATTATTTAAGCTGAATCTTTAAAAGATAGAAAAAAGGTAATAAAATTGATAACATTAAAAAACAATTTTCTGAATTATAAGATGATGTAAAAATTATTTTTCTGACTAATTTTTGTATGAAATCTTTTCGGAAGCTATCGCGAAAAAGTACAAAATTTCGATTAATTTTTAATTAACATTCAAATAATTACGAAATGCATATTTCTATATTTTAAAATCTGTATGTGCAAAGTTTGGTATCTCTAGGTCAAACTGTCTGACCTTTTTACGGCCAATACGTGTAACAAAGACATGAACGCATTAATCTTTTTTTTTTATTAACAGAGATAGTGATAAAGATAAAACTTATTATCTTAAAGCTTTTATATTTATGCTTAACACTTCTGTTTGCCATTACTTTTCCGAAGACTTAGCAGTCTCCGTTTAAATCTGCCATTCGATTTTTCATGGCGCAAATGCAGTATTATTTGGTAATGAGCTTATTCATTTTTTAACTCCTTAGGAAAATTGTTTTTTAAAAGAACATTTTTCAGATCTAGTCAGTCTGCTTAATAAATCAGAGGCACGTGTCTTAAATTTCAATTTAAAAGAAACGTTAAAAGGAAAACAACTGTAATGGGATGAAAGAAATTAAATGGTTTGGAAACTCCTACCATTTGGAAATGATGGTGATTTCGGCAGATTTGTATTCTTGAAAGGCAGCATGATTACGGACGGTTTTCACAGAAAAGCGAAAAACAAATCATGTTTTGCCAGGAAAGTGTTTCAAATCTTTCTAATTTTGTTAAAGCGTCTATTCATTTGAAAGGCTCGATTTTTATTTATTCGTATATAGGCAATACACAAGGAGAACATATTAACCATGAAAAATTCGAAACGATGGATCACCACGTGTTGGACTTTCTGGAATCTAAAAAAAACTTGTAATTTTGTCTACCACGTTGCGTATGAACTCAAAAGAGCATTCGATTATAAGGGGGGGAGGATTCAGATAAATGATTTCAGCTCCAAATTTGTAGATCTCTATTAAATTTTGAACTAAGCTGTCTAAATAAGCTGACTGGATGTCTATGTTAACATAATAACTAAAAAGCGCAAAGAGTTTGTTAAAAATTTCGTGCGTACATATACTTTAGATATTAAACATGTGTACCAAATTTTATCCATCAAAGTCCGTCAAGAGACGATAACCTGTCTGTCAGTATATTAGCTTTTCGAGTATATGGTTCGCGACTATCTGGTCTACTTTTCTTTTGTCGTAATTAAACGAGTAAGACAAGGCTTACATTGGCAGTATTTCCAAGACATTGGAGCGGATTTCTAATGTAGAGCAACATTATGTCTTGTATGAAATAATGTTTGACTGGAAAAGAGCAGCGTTCAGCTCGTTTTTCCTTTCATTAGTGTGTAATATGTTTTAATTATTGCCGCTATAAAATTAACTAGCAATGGTCACAATTGAAATATTTTGAAATGATTTCTGGGCAAATGTGAAATTGAAAATACTTAACTGCAACCCTAGAAGTCAGTTAAGATTTTGATATACATTCTAGATGGCGGGTTTCTGATTTCGAACTATTGGAATGATTTTTTATGTGCTTCCCTAAAAAACCTATTAAGGTTTCCTGGTTCCTTAAAAGACTTTATAAACCACTTTAATCAGCAATAAAAATTAATAACTGAGATATCATTATAGATTAGTTTATACTTATTTAATATTTATATATGCATTAAGCCAGAAATATGTTTGCAATCTTATGTCCCCATAACAAATCCAGCGAAGTGCTAAAAGTTCATCCGATATTTATATTTTTATAAAAATATATCCTTCAAATGAACATTATTACTGCTTATCGCATTTCTATCAGTTAAAGCTTTGTCTGAAGTTGACGAAAAATTGATACAAGATGAAGAAAATCGATATTATTCGCTTTCACAAAAAACACTAATGACAAATCGATGCAACGGAAGTTTTATTTGTTTTTTAAATAGAAATTTACAAAGAAATATATCGAATAAATGAAAGGGTTTTGAAAAAGTAATTAGTAAAACATAAAAGCAAAAGAATATTAAATGCATCTTACATGGTTGAATAGAGGTATTTTCCTATGCAAGATAATTTAAAATAGTTATGTGGGTTGGGGGAACCAGATGTTAGGTGAAGCCATTATTTATCCCCTACCCTCTTGCATACAAAATATTGATCATGAAGAGTACATAGAAAGTTATGAGTGCTTAGGTTTTAGCTTCATATAAGCATACCCACATATAAGTGTCTTTTGCTTTATAATACTATGATAACTATCATATAAATGTAAACATAGTTTAGCATATTCTTGGCCGACAAAAAAACTTCTAGAAGTTTAAAATTTTGATTTATTTTTCTAGGAGTATACAAAGAGAAACGGGTATTTCTGCACAAAGTTTTGTTTACCTACCTCTTTGCGTTCTGCAGATATTGTTTTTATTTGAAAATCCTGACAGACAAACTTCCTGTGAACTGATTTTGCTCTAAATTTGATATATAAATCTATAAATTTGGGAGTAATGTCAAATTTCAACGGTGTCACTTTTGTGTTATAGTGTTTATAATCAGGTAGACATAATGTTAAGAATGTATTTTCCGCCCACAGAGAGTTCTAAAAAGTGGAGGTTTGTCAAAATCTAGATTGCGAATTTTTAATTAATTATACTTTCTGTATAATTTGTTTATGAGAAATTAAAGAAATGATACATAAAATTGTTAAAAAATATTATGAAGATATTCTTTGAAATATTTATTTTATTTACCTAATGGACAAAGAATAGAAACCAGAAAATGTTGAAACTCCTTTTATTTATAACATTATATAATAGTCCCGTTTACTCGACCTCTCAGAATTAAAATATTTTAGTCAATATGAATTGCCTGGTTATATCACAATGTCTAAGGTGTTCTTTATAAGCTTAGAAAGTGAATTGAAAAGCTAATCATCTTAGTAATCTTTATTTTGGCTTGTAATCAAATTAAATTTCCAATTTTAGGGCTCTTATTTCCCTCTCTAATTTTCCCCACTTTCGTAGAAACCAGTTACTATATACAGATATTTAAAAGACCTGGAAATTATAATGAATCTCACAATTTACCTTCTTGAATTCTATAATATAACCTCCCAACTTTTGTTTACATGTCTATCTGTAGGTCTAGGTGTTTCTAAATAATTCTGTTTGCAGAACGCACATTGGTAGATCGATTAATTTTTTATATTGTTCACGCACGAAGCAAGTCTTGAAGCAAATTTTGGATTAAATACAACAAGGTGAAAACTGTTTTACATGATAAAATGAAACAAGAAAAATTCGAAAAGCGTTTAACGAGGTATTTAAATTTGATATATCAATTATTTATACTGAAACTTTGTTTTAACGAATAATGGAATGACAATTTGTTAATAGTTAAATTGTTTGAAATATTTAAGAAATAGAAAATAACAGCTGTGTTTATCATATTAATATTTATTTTCATCAAATAATAATCCCTCTCACTAAAATATATCATTGACATGCAGTTGATAATTGGAATATAATGCACTTAAAAAGTATGTTATTGGGTTTGGATGAATTTTTTTGAAAATCAATTTAAATGATGATGTTTTAAATGGTAAAAATCAATTTAAATTCATCAATTATAAAATCCAAATATACCAGTAAAATGCTAAAACTTTAAAAAAGTTTTTTAAAGTTTCTTTTGGTAAAAAATGTATATTAAGCGAAAACTTTCTAGTTTAAAGGTTTATGAAATAGTTTATTTAAAAATTTGCAGATAGTTAAAGAAATAAATTACATAGTTCTTGAATTAAAAATAAACTTTATCTCCTTTCACTCTATAAATATTGTGGTTTAAACCTTAAATTAAATGATTTTTTAAAATATTTTTTGCATTATGAAGCATTAAAACAGCTTTAAAAATATTTCTAAAAAAATATATCACTTATTTTCTAGTTCAGGAGCTACAGAACGTATTGAGAAATTTTTGTACTAAGTTTGAGTACAATATATATCTATAACATGTATGAATTTACGAGGATTTTCCGAAGGCAATTCAATTCGAGATTAGAATTTGGGAAAATAGTATTTAAATGTTATTAATAAATAGTATTTATCCAATTATATTAAGTAAAAGCATTTAAAAATATAAAGTAACATCTCAAAAAATGACTTAGAAATAAAACTCAACCAGTGTTACAAAGATAACTGTTTAAAACAACATCAAATTTAACAATATTAGATTTGAAAAAGTTATTAACAATATTAAATTAAAAAAAATTCATATTTTCATAAAAATTCAATTTTTTTACATAGTTACAAACTTAAATATCTTTTTTAATTAAGTTCCAGAAAATATGAAAATATAATGCAGTTTAATGATAAAACGTCTTATGCAGGAAGTTTTGATTGCATTTAAATTTATTGTAATCTTTTTTATCTTTTACAATATTTATATTGCTACTAATAAAAATAAACATATGAATATCCGCACTATATAGGACAGATTGTTTGATCTATAAGTAACAAATGTGGCTTACATATATTTAGGAAGATAAGAATCCGCATCTTGAATGATTAAAAAAAATATTAAGAATTAAATATATTTTTTGAACACGTTTCTCTTGATAATTCCTTTAAATAGTGCTGTGCAAAACTAATATTTGGATTATTTTAAAATTTAGGAAAATATCTTTTTTTACGAGACTAATGAAATAGCAAAGCAATCTTCTCTAAATTTTGGCGACTTTTAAACAATAAATTTTTGCGTTATTCTCAGCAATAAAATGTTGAATTTAAATTATAACTATTTCGACTGTTCAGTCAATTATTTTATATCTTGTGCTAAAATAATGTGCTATATTCATCGCTATAACGTTTCATCAAATTCATTTATAAGCAGAAGATAACGTATGATTTTTCTAGTTTTATGGGTGGAAACAGAAAATTTCTTTTTAATATATGTGGAGATTACACGAGGAAAAATAAAATAAAATTATAATACAATTGCACTTTTAATAATACTATGATTTTGTTTCTAAATGGATCATTCATATACTTGATGATTGGATTAAAGCAATTGAAATAACGCGGTTTTAGTACCTGGCACAGCTTAATGCTGAATAATATATAACTAATGTAACATAAATGCCAAGTTATGCCTTGAAAGATTTAATTATAAATAAACATAACCAATATTCCCAGTAAACCAGTTGACCAATAAAAACAGCATTAAAATGTTGTGTTTTCAAATAAAAAGAAATAAAATGGCAGATTTTAAGATTCTATGAAAAACACAGGAAATTACGTGTTTTGTTAAAAACGATATCTTTTTTTTTATATTTTTGTATTAAGAATATGGATTTTTATTTAATCATGCATTCATCTGAGTATAAGAGTTAGTAATTTAATACTTTAGATAATTCAGTAATAATTACAAACATTAGTTTGCTACATCACAGTGAAACATTGGATAAAATAAATTCATATCAAACACAGGTTCATATAAAATTGTTTTAAATTTAAAACCCGCTTTAATATAATATAAATTCCGCTTCGAGTATTTGTAGAATCCAATTTTTATCGATATAATTAACTACTTTACAAATTACCATAATGAAAACCAGTTTTGTGTCTTCCTTCCTTATAACTACATCGCAGTTTTTTTTAAGGAGAAACTTCAATATTTAATGTAAAAAAAATGTGCTCATGTTTACATATCGTTCTGCCAAAATTGAGCAGATAATAATCCCAGAAAAAATATTCCCAAAACATTTTAGTGAGCGCTTATCGCCAAATAACTAAATTCCTTTGGAAAACATTTTTACATACTCCGAACTAGGCAGCATGGCGTCAAAATCACATTAGAAAGCAGTTCCGCAACATTTTTTTAAGGCAAACGAAGAAAGAAAAACCGTTCCAAAATTCTAATATAGGAACTGCGACGAAAGCACTCTATCGAATTTTTTTTCACAGACGGAGCTTATGTTAACGTTGTCAATTTGCCGTCCCATTTTGTTTCGTTTCTTTTTCTTTCTGAATTTTGAAAAGAAACTAGAAGAAAAAAGGTGCCAAAATTTTGAAAGAAATGCTGGTTCTTTGTCGCGGGTTTTAGATATATTCTACATGTGATTGAATTTGTAAACTTCTGCTTTCTGGTTTAAATTCTTTTTTTTTACTTGTAAAATGCAAATACTATTGGAAGTAGAGAATTTATTTTTTAACTCAATTTCTTTTTTTAAAGAAAGGCATGTACGGAGTGAAATGTAAATTTTATGAAAAAGGTCAACTCCAAAATGGGTAACAGAGTAAATAACCGTGAGTTGTACAAGAATGGTGCATACGAAATATAGAAATTACGAATTTTAGAATAAAAATCTACAATGGATATTATGTGAAGAATAGAATGGATACTAAAAAATAGATATTAAGTATAATTGAAATGGAAATGCCATGAATATTAGATGAAAAAATACAATAAAAATTGGATTTAATAAAATTAATATAATATAATGTAATTCGATAAAATTCAAAGTGGAAAACGTAACATTTTACTGAGAAAAAATACACTATGTTAGTATAATTATTAGTGTTCTATTGCACCACTTCAAATCATCAAAGCTGAAAACAGAGCAAAATCATCAACGTAGCAGATGTACAATTCAATGGACTGAACATCAGTTTATGAATCAGTAAAAGGATTGCTGAAAGATGTATTAGCTTACTCGGGCGGGTTACCAAATTGGTGATAAATTTATAAAGGGCAGAAGCAGTATTCGAATAGATTTTAATAATACTAATTTGTTTGAATAAATTTCAGAACAAGTCTAATTTACTACTCAGTTTAAGTATGGAATCTACTGAATACCTTGTTTAAATAACGAAGTCAAACATACAATAGCGTATGCATATTACGATGTGAACGCAATTATTTTTGCTACTTATCTTGAAGCTGAGATTTGCTTTCTGTGTAGAATTATTAAATGTTTAAATTTGCATCTCAGTATTGTTTTATAATACCTTTTTTTAAATCTTTAACGCCCTAATAGCATAATTGGAATTGAGATGAAATTAACTTGAATGAGTTTACCTTTACATCGTCAAAGATACCAACAATGCTGTGTCGTCAAATTCGAAAATTAAGGTGGCTGGTACTTGGGTATTGTTTGGATTACTATGTTGACAACAGATCAAAACGGTATATTAAAGTAGATATTTCAACGGTAAAATAAATTTGTACTGGAAAAAGATTGGCTAAAAGAAAGGTGATCTTAACACAGAAATATTCAGAGAAACTCTTCGTATTCCTTAAATATCGTGCTCCTATAATTTAAATTCTATCAAATAGATTTATTCAAGCTCCTAAAATTAATAATAGGCTCCAAACATTTCGATAAAAGAATGATTTAGAATCGTCAGTTGTATTGGGTTGTTCGGAAAGTCATTTCGTATTTTTTTGTCAAAATGAAAAGAAATTTTCGTTTAATGAATAAATTATTTATTAAATTATAAAATTGCCATTCTGGTCTAATACCTTTTGCCATATTTTTGGTAGTAACATGATTACACGATCATAAAAGTTTTGGTCTTTGCTGTAAAAAAAACCTGATCGAGGTGGTTTTTGGCCTCCTCATTTGAAGGAAAAATTTTGCAAATCAGTTCTGGTACTGATGTACTGTTAACACATCTTCTCCACACATATTGGCTAATTTATTTCTGGCTTGAACAGCATTTTTACCTTTTATAGCAAAAAAGAAAAAAAATGACGAAAATGCTGTTTATTGCTCTCCATATTTAAAAGGGCACCATCCAAAAACTACTTCGAAGAATCAGCTGCACTTTTTCACACTCAAGCCTTGCTATATCAGCTCTTAAAACATAAAATGATTTTGCGGTTTAAGTATGAAATTGGGTGCGAAAAATACAATTAAATCCTCTGT
>JAPMOQ010052495.1:475147-516846 GCA_026543055.1 Argiope trifasciata
GTCATTGAAAACTAGTTAGACAAGACATTTATCAACCAGCATTCCAATTAACCAGTTGGCTTGTGAAAGAATAAGCAATTTTCTAGTTTCTTTTTAGTAATGTCTAGTCAGAGCATTTTCCATTACGGTTAAAGCCTTGATTCTTCTTGGACGTTCTTTTTAATCTGATCATAATGTATCTGACACACATATACAACTGGAAAGCATGAGCAGATTTGTGCTTATTTTAATTTGCTTTTGAAGTCATACGATGTGTAATTGTTAAACAAAATGTTTAGCCGCATATTTTATTTACGAAAGGTTGAAATTTTTTGAACATTTTCTGTAGATCATTAATAAATTATTGTATGAATTGTGGCAGTTAAAAAAATATTATTAATATGTCATATTATTTGTACTGCATTTTAATGATGATATATTGAAAAAATATCCTTCAAAAATAATTGTATGTATATTTATATATACTGTCTTTAAAAATTTATCTACAATTTTAGGTAGAAATTTTTTTGATATAATATAACTTTGAATCTTTAAAGTTGATGGATCGTTCAAATCTTTTAAATAGCTTGTATTGTCAGGTTTTTCATTTAGAATATTAAAATTGAAAGCTTTAATAAATTAGAAAACATTTTTGTATAAAATGAGAAAATTGTCAATTACGATTTAAAAAATAAAATTAATAAAATCTTTAAACTAATGAAAATTTACTTTTCCCCCAACTAAAATGTGACGTAAGTTGTAAAACTTTTACTGGAAGACAGAGAATTTTAACTTATAATTATAATTGCAAACATAGCATTATACTTAAAATCTTTTCAACGTGAATTCATAAAACAGAACGGCATGCCTTAATTATGAATTGATTTTTGTGACAATACTTAAGAATTTTAGGTACATCAAATATATACTATGTTGTACAAATGATGTTAAATTGGATCAAACAGTAACGATACATATAGTATTTAAAATTTAATTTAAAAAAAATTATACGTTTTTGGAGTTTTTAGAGTAATTAAAACTTTTGCTTAATATTAAAGAGACCCAGTATATAATTAGATCTACCAGCAGTAACCAAAACTCCAACATATTTATTTGAATTTTATTACATAATTTTTTATAATTAAAAATTTTAGTCATTAAATTTTGCTTTAGTCAGTTGGTCTGTTTTTAAATGAAAGAATATCTTAAAAAGTGAAATTATGACATTTTACATCTCTTTCTAAGACACATCTTCAATAAAAAGACATTAGTTCGATAAAATTACATTTTGCATTTGTTAATATTTATTAAAGTAGATCTTTTGATATAAGATTATGGTCCTAAATTTATTTAATAATTTGTCAAATGTGTAACATAGCTTTTAACGTTATATTAACTAATGAAGTATGAAAAGAGCAGAATTATAAGATAGTTTACATCTAAAAAATCATTGCTGATTTGAGGGAAGTGTCAGGGAGGGCTTGAACTTAACTTCCAAATATAACAGGTGAATCGAGTAATGGCATGATAAGAGATTACTTAGAGGTTTCTAAAAGACGTGCAGTGAGTAATGAGAAATTCCATAAAAGTTTCAATCCTATAGTAAATCTTATACATACATTCCTTCTTTCATCCTTTTGAGTTTCTCTTTGATGTGCCTGAAGTCTGGTCTGTGGTCAGCGTTCTCTGCCCAGCAATCTGTAATGGTCTGCAACACATAATCTTGAATGTCCATCTCATCCAGTGGAGGGCGGAACACTTTACCGGTTATCTTGTCAGGTCCTTCTTTTACCCTCATAATGATTTCTAAAGTAATTTAATGAAAGATTAGACATCATGTTATATATAGATTATATGTAGTTATCCAAATACATTGCACTGTTACTGAGTATAGAATAAATAACTTTAGATACTAATATATTTCAGTTGAAATATACAGGATGTCACTGTTTCAATTATGACCCGACAGCTATACCAATTACGAACCATCAGAATTAGCATTACATCCAGCTGGAAAATTGCTGTGAGTGATACATAGAAATATATTTTATATTGATTGGTTCAATATATTGTTTAATGAAAGAAATTACGAATAATCATATTCATGAAAATATTCTTCTCATACTAAAATTTTATACAAAATATAAATTCTTATCAATAAAATTGACCCAGTTATAAGACTTTGAATTGCTGAAAAATATAAGAAAAATCATATTTATTGAAAATTTGTTCGCATACTAACATTATGCATGACATAAGAAATAAATATATTAACGAATAAAACTTAGTAAATTGCTAAGTTTGGAACTTCATCCTTTTCGAACATTTCACTGGATGTTTCAAGTGAGGATCATGAATCAACGAAGCGCGGGTGTTTCATGAGGACGTTGATTAACTTAAGGTAATGAGATTCGAAGCTACAAATCTTGTTTTAATCTTAGCCACTAAAGAGTGGAAAGAATTTGGTTAAAATATTAACACACGAATAATATTTTCCTAATGGAAATCAGTTAATTATTAGAGTTGAAAAAATTTAGTTTGCAAAAAAAAAAAAAAAAAAAAAAAGGAAATTAATAATTTTTAAACAAGTTTCAAATAACAAAAAGGAATCTTTATATCAATTTAAAAAGGTAATTATCTTTATTGGATCTTATAACACTGGTAGGCACCTCAGATATGAGGATGGTGATTGGTTCTCATCACCCAGGTGGATAAAAATAATGGTCGGTTAATAACCTCTACCTATGCCGGGATGTATTTCCCACGGGAAGAGTTGCATTGTTACCGGTGATGGCCCTTTAATTATTTTGCTATGGGAGTTGGTCTTTTAGTCTAAAAATAATCTTGATTTTTATTATAATAAATTATTTGATGTTCGAAATTATCTATCAATGACTTAAATATTATTTATATACACAAAGAGGGTAGAATAGACATGAGGTTGAAACAATTCTAGTATGGTGATTAGTTCTATCCACCCTTTTGATTACAGAAATACTGTTAGATCTGCCGCCTCTATCGATGACGGGATGCACCGCATATTGGAGGGGCTGTACCGTGACTGGTGATGACCATTAAATTCATTAGTTCCCACCAACGCTGTCGTGGCGGTGTGGTCATTCAGATTTATCCGTGTGTCTTAGGGCGGATAAGAGAAATCAAATTTGTTATTTACTGAATCCTTTCAGATGAATTTCCTCCACTATTTATGTATGCAAATTCGTTAATGTAATCAATATACGAATGCAATGATGACCATTCATGGTGTTTATTCAACTATGATTGTTTTTAACATTGATTTTTAACCACACACACAAAAAAAAACTAAACACTTTTGAAACGAGGCTAGTTAGTAACTATGCAATATTATATGGGCTATTTTTTTGTTATCTTCCAAAGAAAGTTAAAATCTTGCCATTTAGGAAGAAAATTATTTCTAAATGTTGTTTGTTCAGATTTAGAATTTTATAAATAAAGTCATTAATGGGATTTTTACACGACAGGCGTATATTAAAAACAACAACTGCTGTATGATATTTTCTTAGAATTCAATTTTATCTACGCCATGCAAGATTTTATCTTTTATCTTTATTCTCTTTTTCATAAGTAAGTCTTTGTGTATTTTATTTTAAATTTTTCTCATACAGACATCTTTGTTCGGTCTTTTATACAGAGAATAGAAGATTTTTCATTCACAATTGTGGTACTTTGGGACACAGCATTTACCAAGTTCTAGATGGTCTCACTGCAACTGTAAATTTGATATCATGAGAAGCTATTATTTTCAATCAGTTTCAAACGAAAGTTATAAGACCCTAAAATAGTTTTCATGTTTGTAGAAACTTTTTCTTCGCCACCATCCTTTTGAATTTATAACAATATTTTGAACAGTCTGGCCACTAGTTCTTACAATAAATCTATCCTTACATTCTTGAAATTTAAAAAAGGAATTTTAAAGCATGATTACACACAGTTTCAATTTTTTCTGTTATAAAGAGTATAAATAAGATGTCTATTTTATATTTTGAAGAAGGAAAGTATTTTAAGACTTTTCATTCAATTTAATCTTTTCATATATAAAATTTTATTATCTGAAAGATTTAAACGATTGAATTTCTTTTTCTTTCAGTTCTTTAAAAAGTATTGAAGTTTCATTTTTGTACTATATAACTCGTTTTTGAACTCTGATTTCTTACATTAATACTGCATTTGAAAATATATATAAAAAATGGAAATTTTGATAATCTGCTCATAATATTGCAACAATAACCGATCAAATTTGTGAATTAAAATTATAAGAACCATTAAAAAACCATTAACTGATCGAAGTTTTAATGTTTAAAGTACAGAATACAATAAAGTAAAAATAGAAGAAAAATGTTGTGAAAAATATTAAAAGAACCACATTGTTACAGTATTTTGTCAACGTTGAGAATTGAAATAAAAAGAACCATAAAGTATATTTTGAGACAGAAAATACTAGGTTACGTAAAATAATTAAAAATTTTACTAATAATTAAAATTATTCAATCTATATAAAATCCATTTAGATATCTTAAGAATCAACAGTGTAAATTTAATGTAATAATGAAAGATTTTACCAGAATTCATTTGTTTTACATTATCAAACTAAATAGATATTTTAAAAATCAAATTTTTCTATATATTAAAAATCAAATTTTTCTATATATTCATACGACAACTTTTGTATTTTTAAGTAGTACAATTATACATGAAAATTTTATATGAAACGTGCATTTTAATTTTTTATATATTTGAATTAATTATATTAGTCAATTAACCAAATAGAATAATTTAATTAACTAAGAAAATTTAATCTCTGCCTTCAGCTGATATCAAGTACTGGCTATCCGTGACTACTTTACTTGTGTTCTCATGTGTGTCCTAAATAAAGCTATTATATTAAAAATATAAAAGCTCTACCGAAATCTTCTCTCTTAAAAAAATGAAATGGAAAATTTCACCTAACCATGCATGACATTTTGTTAGAGGCCCTAGAAGGTCTTTTCTAGCTCAAGAGAAAATTTACCAGAAAATAGCAGTTGAGTCTCAAGATATATTGTTGGATACACCGATGTGTCACCATCTTCATTTATCTGCTTTATTTCAGACGACTCTCTCAGGATATATTAAGAGACGCACCAATGTGCTTACGTTACAGCAGGATCTAAAGATCTTTTTGGAATGCCATTAGTGAAACTCTTATAAACATTCTTGATTGTTTGGTTTTTACTGAAAACGATGTTTTAAATGACCCAATTTTAAACATCTACTTTTAATAGGTTTCTAAAACCATGAAGATGATCTAAACTATTTGAGATCAGTAATAATAATAACAATCGATCAACGCTTTTAATTGAAGTGGTTAACTTTAACTAGTAATTTATTCATAAACTTTTAATAAGGTTTTTGAATTAATGAAGTCTATTTTAAAGAATGAAGATTGATATAGATCATTTGGGATCAGTTGCAGATATATAATAACAGATATATACTTTTGATTGAAGTATTTAACTTCAATTAATAATTAACATTCTTGTTCCACTAAAATATAAAAGAAATGGTAATTAATAATAAAGAATGGTAAGTAATTATTTTTCATCCTAACATAAAATCAGATGCTTTATTTTAATTTTGTAATAGAAAACGGATTACTTGTATATTATTACTCTATTACCCCTCCATTTCTCCATTTTAAGTACATAACAATAAGCACACTTTACTGGAAAAGTGTTAAGTAATTTTTTCATTCCTTTTATTTCTCTTACTCCATCTCACCAATGGATTTTCATTTACCTGAAATTATTTTTTCTTGATTTTTCATACATAAAAAATTAAGTAAACTTATGACCTTTGTCAAGGGTACAGAAACTATCATCACATCATATTTCCATATACGGAGCTGTGAATACATTTGGAGGTGAATTGAGTCACTAATTAAACCAGTTCACTCAAATAATTAATTTTATGTCTACATACTTATCATTAAAGCCATCCGTTGTTCCTTTGACTAATTTCACCATTAATATATGTAAAGCTGCATATAGTTTGTGAAAGGAAAACTTATTAATGGTTTCATTTTCTATGTTTGCTATATGAACAATAAAGAATTAATTAACTTAGTTACATTGAGATACCCTAAGTGAAGAGGGAAAAGTACGAAATTTTGAATTTCACTACTTAATGAAATTTATTAAAGTAATGAATCGTAGACTACTATAATAAGAAAATGTAACAATAATATATTAAATAGTTTAATTATAATACAGTGGTGAAAAGAAGGGGGGAAATAGTATGAATATTTGAATTCTATTATACATGAATCATTTAAGGATACGCATAAAATATAATCATATAAATATTAGGCTAAAATAGGAACATACAATATAAAATGCATGTTCGTGCTTTTGAAATTTGAACTAACACTGGTTTTTCATTAATTCTTTTAGGCAAATATGAAGTGAAGGTAACAAAGCACGGATATGATGATAACTTAAAAATAGACACATTGGTTGTCCCATCCTTTATTGTTCGTTAAAGAAGAACTTTAAAAGGAAACAAAGAAGAACGTTAAAAGGTCTGCTCGAATTTCATTTCGATGCTTTCGTTCTTTAGGAAGAAACTCCAAAATACGAAATTAATAGCTGACGTAAATAAGAAATTATATAACGCTTATTTCTTAAACCGACATAATAATTTCTTGATTACTCTTGAAGTTCCTTGATTATTATAAATTATTTGTGATTAATGGTGGTTTTAACTATCTCGAAAAGAAAAATAGTAAATTGTATTTTTCAAATCAGAATAGTATCAAAAGATTTTATTGCTTTCTTTAAACTATTATTAAAAACATTTATCTCATATATCAAGTGTAAAATTACGAAAATAATATATACCTTTATTTCCCATCATTTTATAATAAATAATTATTAAATAAAAAGTATCAATATTAAAACCAAAGAATTAAGATTATGTTAGAATAGTCTTGAAGTGTGGTTTTTAATAATGTAGAACTCCACTTTCGTATAAAGATTAGAAGTCGTATTTGTTTTGTCATGTATGTGTTAAAAAAGAGAATTTTTATTGATCAACTTACCACTGACTTTTTTTGCTTAGTTTTTTTTAGACATATGAGGAGTTGTCGAATAATGAGTATTTTTAAAAAAAGATAAATTATTAAAAATGTAATAATAAAAATAAATAATATAAAGTTATCAAAAATATATAAAATAATATAAAACTAAAAAAATATTTATTTAAGGTATAAAATTATTAAAGATTTAAGAATAATATAAAAGATTAAGTAATAGAAAATAACAAGAAAGAGAAAGTTTTTAGAGGGCATGCATTCATTAGAAAATAACAACAATAAAATCAACTATCACATTTTTGCAGGTTAAATTAAAATCTTTGAAAATGTGAGCAATTGAAATTTCTGTTTTAATGACATTAAATCACTCTAAATATAATAAGAAAAATATCTAAATTTAATTAAAAATAAAATCATGTTATTAATGTGATTAAAATTCTATTTCTCTCAGATTATTTTTTATCTGACTTCTAGATTTTTGACAAAATATTCCTTTCACTTTTTAATATGTATTAAACGCTTGTTCCGCTTTTAATTCACAAAATCCAGTTTTAATTACTGTCCATTATAAAAAACGAGCACTTTACACAAAAAATTGCAAAACTATTATGGCAATTATCGTTTGCTAAGAATAATAACTAATTATAACGCATCACTTAGCTCAAATGAGGAAGTTCGCCATTACCTTCGGCAGGGAGATGCATTTGTCCGTAGGGTCCCTTCCGCAAGATGATCTCATATAAGATGATGGCAAATGCGTAGACGTCTCCTTTTTGTGTTCCCTTGGGATAAAGAGATGGCTGGCGGAGCAATTCGGGGGCCTTCCATAGAAGTTCTGGAGTAATAAGGAAACATGCTTAATTTTTCATTCAGTAAAATAATGCATTCAAAGACTACTGGGAGCATTTAGCTTTCATGAAGATTCAAGAGCAATGAATTATTTTAATAAATAACAATGTTGGAAGTTATGTTTAAGAAAAGGGTTACGAATAAAAGTTGTTTCATTAAATTTTCGTTTTCGACTATTTTTATTTGTAAAGGAAATTCATAAAAGATGAAAGTTTTGAAAAAGATATAAATATAGTATTTAGTAGTATTTCTTAAATGGTTGAAGATTTAAAATTAATTAATTTAAGTGACCTTTAAGAATTGGTGTTAGCATAAAATAGAATTAAAAGAAAATTTTTAATTTGAATGAAACACTGATATTTTTATTTCATTACTTATTTTTTTAGTCAAATATGAAAAACCACAAGATTAAAAAGTATTTCATTAAAACACGATAAATGTTGAAACAAAGCATGTTTTCTATAGAATCAAGACAGTCTAATAAAAGTACTCTAATAAAATGATGAGTTACTTTCGAATAGTTCTAACAAGTTTTTTGAATTATGAAACACACAATTTATTTATTTATTTTAATAAAATATGAAAAGTAACAAGGACATAAATTATTTTATCGAACACAACTTCGAGTAAGGTTGAAACAAAACATTTATCCCATATAATAAGTTTAATAAAATCTAGTTTAAATCATCATTTCTTGGAATATTTTTATTAATTTTCTATAGCATATCTAGCAATCTTTAAATTATGCCACACACAATTAATATTAAAATAAAATATGAAAAAGAGCGAGATTAAGAATTATTTCATTAAAATACAGTTTCACGAAAAAATTATTGAAATAAAACATTTGTCCAAAGGACCTAGTCAAATAAAAATACTCTAAAATATGATGATTTCAGAGTATTTTTATTTGATATAGTTTTAGTAAATAATTCAAAAAAGTTTTGAATTATTCCAAACGCAAACGTTTTTGATTAAAATGTGAAAAACAGCGATATTAAAATTTTTTTAGTAAAACAAAGTTTCAGAAATCTGAAATGAAATATTTGTCCCGTTAGACCAAGTTAGTTTAATAAAAATATTCTAAACAATGATAATTATGTTTTGAATAATTCAAACAAATTTTGAATTATGCCATTAGCTTATTTCTTAAAAATTAAATATGAAAAAATACGAAATAAAAAATTATTTCATTGAAACACAGCTTCGAAAAATGTTGAAACAAAACATGTGTCTCTTAGGATTAAGTTAGGCTAATAAAAATATTCTTTAAAATGATGTTTGAGTTTTGAATAATTCTAGCAAATTTTGAAATACACCACAATATTTTTTCTTCGAAGTTTCCATTCACATAATCTTAATTACTGCTTTTAATATAGAATTTCTCTTGTTTCTTTTATAATTTAAATTATATTATCATAAATTATTTAATTTTGTATATATAAATGTGATAACTCATAGCTTAATAACTTAACAAAATAAAAATTTGCACACGATATAATGACTGCAATTGCTGATCAAATTTTTATTTCATTTGATCGGGAAAAGAGAGCTTAAAGCCACATTCGATATTTTAATACTTGTTTGGTACTTTTAAATTCCATACCAGCAATTATTCGTTCCACCCTCAAAAGAATGAATTTCCAACAATCGTATGCTAATACACTTTTTAGTAGTTCTTATTCTCCAATGGCATTCGTTTTATACCCAAGTACTGTTTTTCGTTATTATATTAAGAAGCCACAACAAGTATGTGGGAAATTGAAAATAAATATCTGGGTTCTCGTGACATTCCCGGTCTTATTCACTGATTAACATTTTTTGCTGTGGTACACCTTTATTAAGGGATATGCGGGACATTTTTGAGAAGATAGATATCATTGATTAATTTTGACTTTGAACAGAATTGGGGACATTTTTATTAATGGAAGAATTAAAATATTGATCAGTATACTGAGTAGAAACTCCACAAATTTTATCTCCTTGAAAAATATAATTAAGTTAAAATTAATGTTTTTTACTGCAGTTACACACATTATAACAATCCATTCTAATTCAAATCAGAAACTTTTTGAGACAAGCAGTAATCCTAGTTAAGAACACTCTTCCAAGAGATTATCTATTGATTGACTGATTCTACTCGAAGTGGATCAATATTTCCCTCGCTGGATATCTATTACTCTCGGAATTAGAAGTCGGATACAGAAGGAGACGGATGGCTTTTATATCCTCAAAGTCCGAACCATTCAAGGCACAAAGACTAGTACCGCCTATTAGTTTCAATGAATCGGTTCCAGCTTTGAACGTTCTAATTGAGTCGTCGTCATCAAAATTGGTCGATGTCGGAATTCGGACAGTTCTTGATCAATTAAACGAATGGCAGCTGTAGAGATGTATGATAAATCTATAGAGAATTGATGATAAGTCAGCGTAATGAATGATCATTGAGGTATTGATATACTATTTGAGCTAGCTGAAATCTGATGTTGCTTGCTGCATTTAGTTCATTTAGATACTATTGTGGATAGAAGGCATAGAGTAATTGAAATTCAATTATAATATAATGATTGTGACGGCGTTTAGTCGTATTTATGTTTTCCATTATCAAGCCGTACGACAGTTATTATCATGTCGAAATCGCATAGGCAATGAATAATTGAAGCTCGAAATCGAGTAGGCAATGTATAAAACATAAATGGTAATTTTCATCATAATCTTTTAATATAGCCGGCGGTGATAGGGGCGTTGTCGTTCTGCTCGCAGACGATTTTAAACATCCACTGATCATACAGATATTCCCAGCGAAGGAGGTCGCGGGTAATAGCTAGTGTATATAAGAGAAAGAGCGGCGACCAAAAGAGAAATCTCGTGATTAAAAAAACAGTTTTTAACTGGTTAATAACTTAATTAAGATAAATAATGAAAAAAAATTATGTTCACACATGATAATTAAATTTGCCATCTTAGTTTTCATTTTATTATTTATTTGTTTGTTATTTTGCCACAGTTAATAAACACTATTCGATTTACTAGCGTACCTTTAATATTATAAATAATTACGAATAAGAGCAATTTGCGATTAATGATTGACGTCATTACTTGTTGAATCAGAGTGTGAGCAAAATCGACTCAAGGCATCGAAATTCTTATTTTTAAATAGTTTAAAGCCAACCAAGTAATATAATTTCTATTTTTAAGATAAATAATATCCGAAAAATATTTCAAGGATTTTTTTCTAAGCAAAAGCAAATTGATTATGAATAATATTATTTCCAAGAAAATGATTTTATAAAATTAAATAAATAGTGAAAACATATTACTTGTTATTCTTCGTTATCCATGCATTAAATTCTGCAAATTAATTTAGTTTTAATAAAGAATTTTTCAAATTCCATAAGATAATAAACTTCTATTAATTATTTCCAAATGAAATAATTAACGAGAATTATCATATAAAAGATTTTATTTTGGAGAAAGTATAAAAAATGTTTTTACTCAATGATCTTAGTTTCAGAGCATTTTACTTTATAAAGTAATTTGAATTTTATTTACGGTTCTATATAATGGTTATTTCATTATATTATCAGCAATATGATAATATATTTTCTCAATATGATAAATATATTCCGGAACTGCAGAATAAGAAGATTGTTCATTTAAATAAAATCAAATTCATTTTATTACTTAATTATGTGAAAAAAATTGAAATGTTCGTGTTATCAATCAGTTGAGCCAGTATATTTTAATTGCAATTTATTTTTTTTTGTTTTAGCAATTGAATAGCGTATTTATTATTTTTAAGTTTTTAAATTAAGTATTTGATAACTGTTTAATGCAGAACATGCATTTAATACTTTTTTTAAAAACAATCCCTTTAACCTGTTAACTGGGTATGATGAAATATTTCAATACAAAACTAGAGTGAATATAAGTTAATTGCCCGGTTAACAGGTTCAAAAGTTAGTATTCATTTTAATTTTTAAAACATCTTTGGTATTTATTTAATTTTCTTGTTTCATATAATTTTTTTTAAAATTTATTTTATTCAAAAATTTAAAAATAAAATACCTTTTTCAAGCCGCAATCACGCACGTTAATAAAGTAATTATACACGAAAAATTAAAAATAATTTAATTATATAATGCATTATTAATAATCATTTACTGCTAAAACTTACTGTCTATTTAAACAGTTTAATATCAAATATAATTCTAACAAGGTTGAGAAGAAAAATGCATTTCATATGCGGATCTATTAAAATAATAAAGTAAAAAATGTTTTTCCAAAGTATAACTTTTCTGCCAAAATGAAAATATTTTTTAGCTTCATTTACTCCTGGCTTTCAGATTGGCAAAAAAGCCTGACTTCGAAGAGTTTTAAAAGATTTTCGAGTTCATTTTGCTTTTAGCCAGGAGTTTCTGCCAAAACAGTTTTCTACTCAATACGTCTTTTTCTTTTTTTCCCTTTTTTGTGATCGAAGTTTTCGCAGAAAAACAGATAAAAAAGATTGTCTTTTTCACCTTTTTTTTATGAAGGGAATACAGTCATGATGGCCGACTAATATCGATGGATGGGTGGCAAAATAGTAGCATCACCTTTAGAACAGAGGTTCCTCAATGTCAGATAAACGATTCCCTAGTGTAGATGGCGGACTTATTGGGACACGTAAAAGTAGTAGTATTAGTAAAGGAGAAAACATAGAAATTGTGGCAGTGAAATGAAGAAAAGTTAGAAAAATAATTATCTTATCTTCGAATTAATGAAAAAAAATGCGAAAGATATTCTATTGGAGACGTGGTTAATAATGAAGGTTCATAAAGTGAGTGAGTGATTTTTTACGAATAATTAATAAGAAATATACTTCTTTTTATCTTCTCAATAATATAGGCAAGGAGAAAACATTCTTATATTGAAAAATAATAAACAAAAAAATAGAATTTCAGTGTTTAATGATTTTTCATATTTTAGGCCTTTCTGAGTTAGAGGAATTCATTTTAAGCTAGAAGGATGAATTTGATAGGTAATATTTATAACAATTTTTTAAATATATCATGCTTTATTTAGCTTCATTTAAATATATAATTCTTATCTTTGCATCCATTTAAACAATGATGCTGCCTTATTTTTATATTGTAATTTTTTTTTTAAATTTTATAATATTTTAAAAACTAAATCAATTGAATCTTCACTTGTGATACCGGACTCATTATTTCGTTGAGAGGCTTGTTATCTAAAAATAAACAATTGGCGATAAAAATTTGATAATAATAAAATTATTAATTAAAAATAAATAATTGATAATAATTAACAATCAAAAATAAATAATTGATAATAATTAATAATCATAAAAATATATAATTGATAATAATTAACAAACATAAAAATAAATAATTGATAATAATTAACAAACATAAAAATAAATAATTGATAATAATTTATAATCATAAAAATAAATAATTGATAATAATTAATAATCATAAAAATAAATAATTGATAATTTTGTTTGTTCCAAGCAATATTTGCCATTCATATGCTATTTGTTAACATTTATAATTATTTCAGACAACTTATTATTTTTACTCTGAAATATAAGGCTGAAAAAAAATATTGAAAATTTCAAAGGACGATTTAAACAGAAAAAAAAGAAGAAAAAACATTACTAATTTTTAATTCTAAGAGATAAGTCAAAGTATTGGTTGACAAAATATTTTTACGCATTTATTGCACTATACCAGAATAAGTTCCATTTATTATAAGCTTCCGTCCTAAACAGAGAAAGGAAAAATATTTTTCAGATGTCCGACGATGACAATAATACGGTGCGGAGAGGTTTTTGGAAACGTAACCTTGGGGTAAAAGGAAACAGTTTTGTAATGGCTTCTGAAAAAAAAAGGCAAAAAGTAGTGCTTCCACCTTCCGACTCCAGCTTTTTGCAAAATACACGACTTGGGAGAGCTTTAAAAGCTCTTTCGGTTCCTTATTTCGAAGCCCAAGGCTCCTTTTTTCATCTGCAAAAACTGTTATATACCAAGCTTATTTTTTGCGATCGAAATCTTTACTGAATGACAGATCAAAAAATAAAATATTTCATTTTTGTCCATTTCTTACCCTCTTACTAGAGAAATAGCTGCATTTCGCAATTCCTGACTGTCGTCATAGAATGGGTAATAAAATAGTTGGAAATAGTTTACCAAAATCTAGATAGGGAACCTGTAAGAGGTTAGACATGCCATTTTTAAAAATTTCTTTTTTCTTCAGTTATATATCACTAGCCATCTTTGTTGACTAGTTAGTTAGCCTGGATTAATTCTAGCTAAAAATTTTAAGTAGGTATTTTGTGTTGCTTAGTCTTAATAAATTTTACAACAAAATATTTTTTAATTCAAATTTTGTTAGGCTCAAAACATTGTTGTAAAAGCTTTATGCATTTCGTTCAATCTGTTATACATTTATCATATTTTCTGCCTATATTTATTACACATCTTATAATAAGGCAAAATTAAAGCCGCTGTATTAAAAAATAGGCGCACATTAAAAATTGTTTAATTCTAATAGTAAATCTTGATTTATTATTTTATTAAAAGCATGTTTCATACTGGAAACTTATTAATTAAGGAAAAATAATTTTGCTCATCAGTAATAAGAAAAAAAAATCCACTTTGAAAAGTAATACAGTTAAATTTCCCCAAAGAAATTTACTTTAATTTTAACAATTTTAAACTGTAAAATAGTCATATATATATATATATATAAAGAATTAAAATTGAAGGAAAAATAAAACAGCAAAAAACTGATTGATAAGATTTTTTTAAAAAAAAATTAGATGACATAAGAGTAATTGTTATATTTAGGAAATTATTGTGAAAAAATGAGAAAGTTTAGACTAATATTTAATTAATCAAAATTTCAAAAAGAATTGCTTTGAGTTGGACATTTATATTTTCTTAAGTATGTATGTGTTCTATTTTGTAACTTTAGGCAAAGCAGTTTGGCCTGTAGAAATCCATCACACGCACACGAAGCAATGATCACTATTATTAGTAGAGATTTTATATTTAAATTCAATATCCTCTTTTCCTATTGCTTAGTTCAATCAGTAATTGATGATTACTGCTAAGCCTTTATATAGTGAATTTAAATATTCATAAGAAAAAAAAAATGTTAAAAAGGAAATTTGATGCCAAAAAATTTCACTATGCCTTAATACACGATGTAAAATTTTCATTATTAAAATCTACAGTACACAATTTTAAATTAATTTAGGATCAAAGGAGCCTGAAAGGAATTAAATAAACACAAATATTTTTTCTATAAAGGCATGTAAATAATAAGGAATTTTAAAATTTGTTGATGTGCTACTTATGGATACTATACAGTCATTTCTTTGGCATAGCTTTCTTTTATTGTGATTTAAATGATGTTTAACATAATTTGAAGGAAGGTGCAAGGGTGGGGTCATTGTAATGTCCATACGCCTAATTTGCTAATATGGCTCTAATTTACAGAATATATCCGGCGCAACTTCCTAACTTCATCTGCTACTTAAATAATTAACAAGTAATATAAAAAAATAATTCGATTCCTATTTAGGTCACCAATTTTTTTAGTTATTTTTTATTAAATAATTATCAAAAAATTATTGATTTTTGCAAGAAATGGACTAATTTTAAAATTCCTTACTATTTATTCGAATTCTTCACCTTCACATGAAAAGTACTGAAATCCTTATACTTTACCGATTGATCTACTGCCTGTTGATTTAAGTTTTAATTACAAACTGTTGAAACTCTATTTAAATGAATAAAAATTAATTAAATTTAATTAATGAATTAATATTTTAGAAGAAACTGTATTAACATCAAGCGCCATCAGCTACAAGTTGAAAAATATTTATTTGAACCTGAGTGGATGAATAAAAAGCATTTTACTAACGATTGAAATTGTGAGCAAAATATAAAAATAAGCATATATAAAGAGTTTAAACTAATAATAGGAATTGAAATAAATTCAGCAAGTATACTTAGTCTACAAATTCAAATTTATTTTCTTCAGATTAAGTTTCAAAGTTTTATTTATTTTCTCTAGAGTTTTGTGGAGTAAACTGATATGTTAAGATATGAAAATTCACAAATGAGGAACATTAATTTAAATACACATACTATAAGATTTCTATTAAATATAAAATAAAACAACAAATAAAAGTATACGGAATAAATTCTGATAAATACAAAAATAAAAAGAAGAGTAAAACGTAAGTCGAATAATTATGACACAGAGTGAATTTTCTTTATATATTAGGTTGTTCGGAAAGTAATTTCGTTTTTTCCTGACAAAGGATTTAATTGCATTTTTCGCACCCAATTTCATACTTAAACCGCAAAATCATTTTATGTTTTAAGAGCTGATATAGCAAGGCTTGAGTGTGAAAAAGTGCAGCTGATTCTTCGCAGTAGTTTTTGGATGGTGCCCTTTTAAATATGGAGAGCAATAAACAGCATTTTCGTCATTTTTTTCTTTTTTGCTATAAAAGGTAAAAATGCTGTTCAAGCCAGAAATAAATTAGCCAATACGTGTGGAGAAGATGTGTTAACAGTACATCAGTATCAGAACTGATTTGCAAAAATTTTCCTTCAAATGAGGAGGCCAAAAACCACCTCGATCAGTTTTTTTTTACAGCAAAGACCAAAACTTTTATGAGCGTGTAATCATGTTACTACCAAAAATATGGCAAAAGGTATTAGACCAGAATGGCAATTTTATAATTTAATAAATAATTTATTCATTAAACGAAAATTTCTTTTCATTTTGACAAAAAAATACGAAATGACTTTCCGAACAACCCAATATATATATATATATATGTGCATGCTTATAAACTGTTATTTATAGATCCTTAAACGTAATTATAAAACCGTTAACATTAACAAATTTAGCATGATAAACCAAAAGCGAAAATTCCAAAATAAGTGTATGCTGCCTGAAAAAAATTTAACTGTTTGCAGAAATGTAAGAATAACGAAGAACAATAATCACATATAGTCCTTCTGCTTTTTATATTGCTTTTAAAGGCTTTGTATTGTATTAACAGATTTATTCGCATATTTCTTAATCTTGTTGATGAAGAGTTTTCTTTATTTTAGTATACTGGTCTGGAGAAGATTAAATAAAATGAAACTTACTTCTATAGTGATCGTAGTTAAGAAATATTTCATTTTCAGCTGCTGTGGTGAGTTCTCCCAAACCGTAGTCAGTTATTTGCAGAACCCACCGACTTGTGACGACACAGTTTGAAGATTTCAAGTTTCCGTGCACTTTCAGGTCTGAATCATGGAGAAAAATCATGCCCTAAAGGGTAAAAGAAAGTTACCAAAGTTTGCTGATTTAATACCATTTGGTTAAAATAGAATATGATGCATTTTAAGCTGTATTGGGAAATGAAGAATTGATCTTTGGTTAAATAAATATCGATTTAAGATTTTCTTATTTGAATTCATTGCATATTTTTAATAATTTTTGCGAAAGGGTTTACTTAATTGCAATTTATTCAAAATTGATACCGCTTTTTAAAATTAATTTTTGATTTAAATATTAAGGGAATAATACCGAAATAGAAGCTGGTTTATTACTTTCAAGTTCTCCTACAGTAAATATTAAAATCAAAATGAGATCGTGATAACAATATTTCAAAAATTAAAACATTTTTAATTTTGTGAATAATGCTTATCAAGTAAATATGATTATTAACAAGATTTTTTTTTGTTCAATGATTATTTTAAGAAAATTGTACGATTAATTTCTTTATTTGGTAAATATCAAACTTGCTGAAAGAAAATAAATAGGAATGTTTTAAAGATGTATAGGAATAATTTTTTTATAGATATCCATGAGTAGAAGTAGGCTATCATCAAAATAACAGGTTTAGAACGACCCCCTCCCTTTTTAAAGTCTTTAATATTTGGACACGCTTTTTTAAAATACAGATTTTTAAATATTCATTGAAATATCTTTTAACGAAAGCTTAGAATACTATTTAATACAAATTTACAATTTGATTAGAATACCATTGAAGCATGCTATAATATACAAAAATGCGATTATATTAAAAACCTATCATATTGTGAATATTGAACATTATTGTAAAATGGTATATAGTATGCTTGAGATGATATCTTGAATTTTTTGTCTTTGGTTCCGAACTATTCCTTCATAAACTTTCACCTATATTTCAAGATAATCTGTTATGAGTAAGGACGCAATTAACGATAATTTACAAAGCAGCTGGTATATTTAAAACTTAATGCATCATATTGTAAATATTGAACAATATTGTAAAATATCGTAGAATATGCTTGAGATAAAAACTTGGAATTTCTTCTTGAGTATTTCGTTCTAAGTTAAACTTCATAAATCTTCACTTAAGTTTCTCTGTAATCCACTATGAGTAAGATTGCATTTGATATTAATATACAAAAACTGTCATTATAGTTTAAATATAGTATATAATATTAAAAATGCTGAGCAATATTGGAAAGTGTTGTACAGTATGCTTGGAAGGAAATCTTGGAATTTCTTTTAGAGTAGTTAGTTCCGAACTTTTCTTTCATAAACTTTACCTATATTTGAAGATAATTCACTATGTCTAAGAACGCAGTTGAAAAATATTATGTTGTGGCATTACATATTTATCTTCAAAATCCGACTCCTAAGCAGTAGATAGTAAAAGGAAAGAACAAGGAAATCCTTAAATAAGCATATATCATGCATGCTGCAACTCATACACATTGATGCTTTAAAAATCCGTTTATAATTAATAATATTATTAATCACACTGTCTTAATCCAAGTGCGCTGAATTTTATAATAAAAATATTATATGTCAATTAATTATCCACTAATAGTCAACTAATTAATCATAGTTTTGACATTCTTGCCTGGAATCAATTGCCCAGAAAATCTCAAGGTAATTTTGTTTAAATCTTAGCATAATCTGTCGCAAGCACATTTTAGAGATAATATGCAGCAGGGTTTTATACTTGTTATAGTAAGATTTCATAATAAGATAAGAAAATATAGCAATCTATTCAATGAAAACAATGTTAGTTACCGAACAAATTCATAAAATTAAATTTATGAAATATATATATATAGCAAAAAATGAAACATATGAGAGTTCATATTTTACAGCTTTAAATAAGAACTGTTCCATTCATAAATAAAAGAAGAATTCATTTTATACAAATTTCAAGATAAATATTACGAAATAGATTTAATTATTTAACTGTGTATTGTAGAAAATTCGGAAAATAATTTATAAAGGAATTTATGCCTCTGATTTATTTGCTATATGAATCAAATTAGAAATTTACTTTCAATTTCTATAAAATGTAAGTAAGCAAGCTTTTAAATAGATGCACAAATATATTTTTATATCACATGAATAATATTTAAGCGTCCTTTTTATGTAAAAATAACTTTGCAAAAAAATGTAAAATTTTTAAATTATAATTCTTATCTTAGAGACCTGAAATAATGAAATCTTCAAGCTTCACTCAGTGTCGTAAAGTACGGCATTTATATTCTTTTCAATTCGACTTAATTGTTAGCACACTGTTCAGGAACTTGGTAAATGTATTTCCGCTTATTGGATTTCAAAGGAATAAGTTTTATATTTATAAGATGTTTTAATGCCTTATCCAGAAGCCAGGAATCTACATATATCTCTTTGTCGCTATTTGAATTATTTTAAAAAGATCAAAAGATTTTGTAGGATCTAAAATTAAGTAAAATCATAAAGCTTTTAAATAATGTCTTCTTTCTTGAAAACGCTTAAATCAAAGTTATTTATTAAACAAATTTAAAACAAGAAATTACTTATATACATACCATATGATAATACAAATACATATGGGTTATCTTTTCAAAACCAGATACAATATAAAGAATATTTACATCTATAAATATATGAGGAATACATCTTTGAAGAATATAATAAATTTTTACGTAAAGAATTTTTTTTCAGTGATACAGATTATTTAAGGTAGTTTTCATCTTATAATAATTAAAGATGTACTTATTATATGTTAATGGGACAAAATAATTTCAAAATTCAAACAATAAAATATGATTAAATTATTTTTAATTATATTTCATGAATAATGAAATGTATAGATACAAATTATTTATATAAAAAAGAGCACAATCGATGGGCGGTGCATTTATGCAAACGACATTAATGAGTGTCTGAAACCAAACGAACAGAAATGAGGAGTCATCTACGGATTTTATTAAACATTTAACACGTTGCCGGTCATGGTATTCACTTGGATTATATTCTATATACAAAAGTTAAGAAATACCAAAAAAGAACACTCTAATTAGATTAATTGTCTGAATCATGATAAATTAGTTTTCAAATTTATTATTATTAAACAACTGCTACTCAATTAAAAAAAGTTCTTAAGTGGTTGGTTTTGAAAATATCACAACATCTGTAAATACTGCATCAATTACTAGTAGAATAATCTTAGTATTTATGACAGAAATATCGATACCTTTATTAAGTCAAATACTAATGAAGCGATGAACATGTGATCTAGTTTGATATCAGGATTTTCAAGAATATCCTGTAAAAAAGAATAAAAACATGCAGTATTATATAAATTTATTACAAATTCAAATACGATAATAGATCAATTATATTCTACTAAATCAGATACTGTTTATAAATATATGTATTAAAGCAGCAATTAATTCACTTATTCAGTAAATGGTTAAAAACTGTCTTGATAGGATTTCTATAAATCAGAAAACCCATGTTGATAAATCCATGGATTCAGAAAAAAATCACATCATAAAATTGCTACAATTTTGGCTATTACATTTCTTTTAACATTATTCTTATTACAAGTTTCAGAAGAAATGTTGCGCGAGACATGAATATCTGAACACTTGTATAAAGAAGTCAATATATTATTCTAATTTTTTAAATACGAAACACGTATTATATTATATAAGTAAATCGTAGGGTTTTTTTCTTTTAAGAAACTTCCTCGCTTCATTCTAAAGTCATTATTTTCATCTTTCCAAATCTACATACTATTCAACGGATTGTATTTTGAGCAAGGAAGTAGAAAAATTTGAATAAAAACATGCGATATACAAGGTTATTAGAGTTAAAATATTTCTCTTCAGAGAATTCCAAATAAAGAAAAAACGTGGTCATTAGAATATATGATCTTGGCGTGAAGAAACTAATGATTCAGAAAAAAAAAATTCTCCTTTCATTTTTTAACTTCGGCTGCATTAGTTAAGTTGTTTTTTGACAGCTGGCCTGTTAGTATCTTCCAAATGCTTACGCAATTTTAATTCATAATTGGCGTAGGTACTTGAATTAAGATTAAGTTATGGTTATACAAGGGACATTTTTTTGACAATACAATTTTCTATCGCTTGTATTCCCTAACATTGACATCTGGACGGATTTAGACATTATGAAATTACTAGAAATGACATTTTACGACCAATTCTCTTATAAATTATTTAATTCAGTTGTGCATCAGAATATAATTTTAGCTTGACAAGCGAATGATTGATTTTAACTTATTTCTTTGTATTTTCATAATTGAAGAAATAATGTATTATTTACTTTAATATATTTTTTCAAAAATATCTAAAGTAGTAAAATTCTCAGAATATTACCAATATTTACATGTTAAAATTTTTCTGATAGATATAAGCATTTAATTACTCTGTAAACTTATTAAGAAATATGAAATTTCTAAGAAATACTTGTTACATAAACTGCCAAGAAAATATAGCATAGTTAGTTAATAAATAAATAATATTCTAATACATTGTAAAAAATAATTACATATATTTTAATTTATGGATTTAAAAACCCATTGTATACACACACTGTAGTTCTAATATTTTACAGCCCTATAAACTTTTTACTTACAGATTTATTTATTCGATAATTAAACTAATAACACCTTTGAATCAATCTAAATTCGCCCCACCCACTTCTCCCCAGTGGCTTGGATATCTGTCTTTCCCAGGACCTCTTTCTGCACCACTATTTAATTTTCGCTTTACCATTATCCTTTCTGTTCTGTTGAAAATCATTTCAGCGCTCTCTGAATTTCATCAAAAAGACAGTGGATCTTTTTTTCTCATATACAGAAAGAAATGATTCCAAAAGAAACTGAAAGAGGGCGTTAAGACGTTTACAAACTAACAACAGAACAGTGCAAACTAGCAGTAGTTACAGAGCAGCAACAGAATACTTGGTTGAAAGTGGATTCATCATTCGACCTTTGTAATATGCTGTCGTTGTTAGACCGAGTGTTGGGGTTAAATGCTTTATCAGAAAGGATAAATCCCAATTATTTATTGTATTGTGAAAAGTTCACTTTGTATAAAATGAAAAAGATTAAAAGAATCTTCATTTATTGACTGAGGTATGGAATTTAGTATAATGTTTTGAGGAAATAAGGAATTTGGAAAGTAGTTCATGAATTGGCAAACAAATCATCTTTGAACCCAGACTACTTACATGCTGTGAAAAAAAAGTCATGGAAGATTTTTGCAGAAAGCAACAGTATTCGTGGAACTAAGGAAATAGCAAGAATGGACGACGAATCGTAAATGCCGATTCGTCGCATTCTGCATGAAATCACGTAACTGTTTGTGAGCAGTATCATGAATATGAGCACTTTATCTATTATTACCGGCAGATATGGATGAAAGCTAAATTTTGCTACAGATGCACACTTAAAACTTGACGCACAGTGGTTGCTGAATATCACATGTCACTGTAAAATGACATAGATTTGCAAAACAATCCTGTCTGGGCGACATCAAATTAAATTACTTGATCAAGCAATTATATTTTCCAAATGGACTGTTGGTTTGTGAGTATATGTGAGTTTAGTGTGGGTTTTTTATTCTTGGCTCTTTATTTTATGAAGAGTGGGGTATTTTATGTGGCTGAAATAAATTTTATTGTCACATCAGAACGACATGTTATGATTTTATGTAGAAAAATTGCGTCTATATTATAAAAGAAAATACATGCATTATTTTTGTCACTTTCATGCTGGAAGTTGTCACCTACATGTCAGAATTTTCTGGATAAAACTGTTTTCAAATAAATAATGAGCAGGAAAAAAAGTGTAACTTTAAGGAAATAATATTTTAACATTTTCTACTAATTTTCGCTCATGTTCTCCACTATCGTCTGACCTCCCGACCAGCAGTTAAAACTATCTTCCATTTTCTTTCTATACCTGGCTGATATACTTGATGTTGCTTGGGATAAATATGTTTTCAAATCGAATTTGTTTAAATACGTCGTATTAACGATAGTAAAAGAATTATCCGTGGCGTCATCTTTACTTGATTCTCGCTTTTCCCTCTGTAGTATCATTTGGTCTTTTATTGTTTCTGCTCTTTGATTCAGATGATATGAATGTAAAATCCTATTTTCTCTTCCAATCATTGCTATGCCAACAATAAAAACTTCGTATTAAGCTCCTTATACCCAATTCTCTGCTTCCGAATCACAATTAAAATATGTGGCATTGGAAAGATAATTAATGATCTTAGAGAATAATAAATATTTGAGAAGCTATTGGTGGAAAAATTGAACAAAAGCATGGTTTCATTAAATTTTTTATTTAATTGATGTCACATAAATCTGAATGATTAATTTTAAGTTGAAAACAGCAGAAGGAAACCTTGAAAAAAATTCAAATGGAATACAAACGGTTATATTTTCTGCTTTATATAAGAAGATAAATGGTAATAAAAGCAAGATGACTTGTGGAACAAACGATACTTTTTAAATATATAAAAAAACAGTTTTCATTTTTTTCTGTCGAAGATTTCTGCAGTAGTAAAGCAAAATAAGAATTCTTATGCATTTCGCTTTATAAAAGTGTCGCTATTTTAAAGATTAAAGATTGATGAGATTTAATAACATAATATATATAAGAATCTAATTAATCATTTTACCTTCAAACTGCCTTTTGCACAATATTCCGTGACTAGAAGTATATAATGAGGTTGAACACATGCGCCAATGAAAGGATTGATATTGTCGTGGTGAAGTTCTCGCATCTGGAAAAGAGAAAAATAATGGTTTATTTGATTTCTTCAGCAAAACGCTTTGAGATCAGAGTAGCAGAAATATGTAAGGTAATGATTTTAAATTTAAAGTTTTTTTTTTTTCATTCGAAACAAAGATTACAAATCCGAAAATTCTTTGCAAAGTTTTTTTATTCTAATATGACTGATTTTATCAATCCCCAAAACTCGCTTCTCTTCCAAAGGAAGAAATGCTAATTAATAAATTTAAGGTATCCGAATATGTTGAAAACACTGGTTATCGACCACATTAGCGATTTCTTTTAATTATTTCTTGTAGTTCAGAATTTCTTATTTCCAAAATAGTTGATCTTTTCTAGGAAATGGAAGACCTGACTTATCATCCAGTAGAATTTTAAGCAAAACATGTTTTACATTTAAAATGTGTCTTCAATTTTCTCAAAACTTCCATTTTCGTAAAAATTCTACACAGTTAAATACAAGATATCTCTAAAACTTACGGAAGTATTTATATAAAAATTTCGGCGTGTGTTTTAAATAGTAGGGACCAAAAATTTTATAGTTGGAGAAATACTTTTTCATTTACAGGTGTTTTTTAGCAAAATGAGGCTGTCAATCTATGGAAAAAATGCATATATACATATATTTTTACCCATATCTTCATTGAATCTCAACATTTTTCTTATATTTTGATTCATTTACTTCACCATTATAATCTATAACTTGTGAACAAAGAAAAATAGGATTTCTGCATTATAATTTTGTGTAGAGGGCCAACCGTTTTGGTTAAATTTCATTAAAATTTACTACAAATTTTCCCTTTTCTCAAAGTATATTATACTTTCAAATACATTTTTTTATATTTATAGTATTTTGTATTATATTTCACAATGCATCTAAAAACCATGGTTGTAAATAGTTTTTAAAAAATCCAATTTTTCAAAAAAAAAAAAAATTCTTCGAACGTAGCCGGATACCTTAATCATAAATCAATCGAGAAGTTATAAATCAATCTAAAATTTTCCTCAGATATTTTTATCTCTGTTGATAACACTCTAATCTAAATCCTCAATAAACTTAAAGCAAAATATGAACTTACAAATAAACAAAAACTTAATTATGAATAAAGATTAAAGGAAGAAAGGTCTTTAAAAACCGTCTATAAAATATATTTTTCTCAAGCTTGGATTCATTACATTTTATGATAGCTAATTTTTTATGAATCTTCAAATGCTAATTTTATTGATTCGAAATTTAGAAAGGATTTATCTATTAATGAACTATATTTAGAGTGATGAGACTCAACAGCCCTTGAAAAAAATTTAGAAATTGGAAAAAGAAAAAAAAAAATTGAAGAAATAAAGTTGGTCGTTAATTAAATTTATAATTACAACTGTTTTCTTTTCGATGCATATTCTGGGTTAATAATGGACACAAAATAATTCCAAAGAAATATTTCAAAACATTTTTTAAGGAGAGAGTAAGTGATATTGTTTATTAAAAATTTGCGTTTCCTTGCTTTTTACTTTTTAATATTTCTGTTTATTTAATTAGAGCATTTTTAAAAATACCAATTTAATTATTTATCCAATAGAAACAATAATATTATTGAAATTATGATGGCGAAAAAATGAAGAAAATACCACTTAATGATTAAATAGAAAAAAAAACATTTATAATATTTTTTGGATTTCATATAAAACATGTAAGAAAATTTTGGCTACTTGAAAAAAGTAACAAATCTTGAGCATTTAGATGATGGAATGTCTTATAAATAATATATATTTAAAAATTCAAGTAATATTTTGCTAAAGAACCTTTTTATAGAATTTAAATATTTAGAGTTGTATATGAATCAAAAATCATTATATAATAGTTTAATGTTATAAACAACTACTCTAAACAGCATTTCTTTATGCAGAATTCACTAATAAGTTTTTTAAATTTATTAACTGACATATATTAATTATTAATATTTTTCACTATGTCTTCTTCTAATTCTTTATCTGTTCGGGTTTGTTGCTCAAATAATGCAAATAATGCATTTATATTATGATGTACGTCAAATTATAAATCAAATACAGTCATAAAAATAATTAAAAATATGTAAACATTGAAATTTTTATAAAAATTTCCTTGCTCTCCAATAAGGTTACTGAAGAAAATACCAGGAATTTCAAAATAATTAACACTTTAAACTACATAATATATAAACATGAAATGAAATAAGAACTTGAACAATTATTCCCATAAAACGTTGAATGTAAGCCTCTTTCGCTATATCTCTACTTTCATCATTATATGTGCCTTTCATAATGCCTAATATTTATATTTATTGCTCCCACTTTTTAGATACATTCAGTTTGTTTCTAAACTACTATTGAAGCTTTATTTACCACGAACTGTTAACATCAGGATTTTGTTTTTCATAATCCTTAGTAAAGTAGATAATGTAAATACATTAATAATTCGAAATACAGAATTATGTTAAAAATGCGATTTAATTTTACGAATAATATATTAATTATAACAATAAATTATATATACTTGTTACTCAGCCAAACAATATCCATGGGAATCCATAGAAGGAAATATCTTCAATGGAATTCAATATCAGTTTGTGGTATTATGTATGCTCATTAACTTTTACATCTAATCGTTTGTAAAAAATGTCATAAAATCTTTAATAGCAAAAAATGATAGATCCCGTACATACATAACATGTTGTGTTTAGCCATTGATAAATTATGGACCTGTTTCATATTAAATTCATTTGATAATTAACTCATTTGTGAAAACCAAATATTTAGAGTTATCATCAGATTGAAAATACTGGAATTTAGTGCACTTGTAAAAGTATCAAAAATCTCTAAGAAAGTTCGAATTTTTTTTAAAAATTTGCAAATTAGCAAAATTAGCAAAATTGGTAAATTAGATCCTTTCTTCTCTATATATTATCGGACGCACTAAGGATTATAAATTGTGTTAAGGACAATGGATAACAAAATTATCCTAACTATAACATATTTTGATAAACAATTAAAGCCCTAATGGTAGTTTAGAAATATCTTGTATAAATCCAAAAAGTGGGAAGAATAAGTATATTTATATTACACATTATGAAATGCGCAAATGTTGCTTCCATCTCAAGATGAAAGCAAGGAACACTGGTTGAGAAAAGATTTGTATTTGGTGAGAAAAGGTATGGCGGAGAGAAGTTGACGCATAGATGAATATTACCAATCCCAATGATTTTTAAAAAGAAAGAGATGTTACAGAATGATAGATGTACAGAGGATACAACAGGTGTAAATGACAAATTTGCAATAACAAATTAAAAAATTTTTTATAATTAGTATGTGGATGAGTAATAACTGTTTATAATTTCATATTATGATAAAAATATTATTTATAAAATTCGACAATGGCTGTAACATAGTTCTTAATTTACAAGCTACGTTTTTAAAGATAATAGCATTATCAGGTGAGAAAAAGTGACAGTTAGGCATTTTACCACAGTGTCAAGGGATATATGCATGGAACACAAATTTCCATGAGTCAAAAAAAAAAAAATTGTAGTAAATATTTTAAAATAAATTAAAGGAACACAAAAAAAATGAAATAAAAATGTGCAATTTATATGAATAGTTGTAAATTATTTATGTTACATTCATTTTGTTATGCTTATCACTTGCAGGCATTTATGATATTCCATGGAAGATAAACTAGTGGATAATTATACGGAAGATCCCGCCATAATTTATTGTTCAGTAAAAACTAACTGATAAATATTTAACACAATTTATTACCATGATACTTACGATTTTCATTTCTTTTTTTGTTTCCCTAGGGATTTCTATATTTCTGCTCTTGAATTTCAATGTCTTCGTCGCAACTAAAGTTCCTTTGTAGGATGCTATCTGTGTGAATGCCTGGCCAGTCACCTTGGATTCCATGGAAAGATTAGACTTGAGACTCGTCTGAGGAGGGATTGGAATTAATCAATCATATTCTTGAGAATGCAGTATTTATAACATATAACATCCCGATAATTACTTTGTAGTCACATTCATACAAATTACATTACTTTATTGTTACTACAGAAATATAAAGACGTTGAAATAAGATGTTAGATATCATTATATGTTACAACGAAAAGTTTGTTCATAATTCATGATACCACAATTTCATACTGAATAAATAATCATACTTTAAATAGCGGAATATGTTGCATGATACACAAATTTTTCGAGATTATATAATATTAAAAAGTATTTTATAATATCATACGCTTTTGAGGATATTATAATACTATTCTGCAAAACTACCTCTAAAAGCTGCCAGTCATTTGATCTCAACAGTTCATACATAAGAACAACTTTTGCGCCGTTCGATCCTTACTATAAAATAGGCGGATTATAAATGCATTTTTCTATTTATTTTTAGTGGAAACCAAATACAGACACCAAAGTGATAAAAGAATAAATAGAAATTATCATTGGATACTAAAATAGAGCATAGAAGAAAAAGATAAAAATTCACACAAAAATGCAACTATGTGCAACACAGCTCAAAGCAAAAATTATATCAACTAATAATAAAAGAAAATTGTTATTCCAACATATAGCTATGTATGTTTTATAAATGAAAAAGTATCAAAATATAACTAAAATGTACTTCTACAAGAGACTTCAAATTTATAGTATGTTTATGCTAAGATATAAATTGACACAGTAAATCAAATTTAAAGAATTTGCAGTTGAGGAGTACTATACATAGAGTTCCCTAAAAGTGAAAAATGCTTCGATATTTTTAATTATAGAAATTAGACATAAATTTGCAATTAAAAAGTTTCATCAAATAAGATACCAAAATTTAAGAAAGTAATTTAGCTTCTGTAGAGGCAAATATTGAAAAAAAAAATCAAAATTGAATTTTTGTTTTACGCCCTCTAACAGGCGTAAAGTCAATTGTTAAAATTATTATTATCCATATATATACAAAGTTATTGATTCTACTTAATTAGAATTTTATTATTTTTGTACATTTTTAATAACGTGTGAGGTGTTAATGCTTATAGGATATAGTACTCTTCATGAGCTAACGAAATCTATAAATTAGTATATATAATGTTTTTTTTTCCATTAATATTCCATAATTTTTTCCATAATAATTACAACATTACGCAGAAGAGCCACATCAGTCTCTTTATATGTTGAAAATATAAATTATGCGACTGGGAGCTCTTAACGAGGACTCAAAGATCAGTTTTCTTTTTCGATCACCTAGGATTCCCTTGTTGCTACTAAAATAACCAGATGTCGGTCAATAATGGCGATTAATGTGTTTAATCAGAGCTGGTGAGATTTTCTAAGAAAGTAAGACACTTCATTGGAATGATGAGATTTTCATTTTCACGAAAGGAAATTTTGACTGTCGGTACACCAATGAATTTTCTAGCCTATGGATTGATTATCGTATTCTTTATAAGTCTGAACTATTTGTTACAGTGAAGGTACTTAAAGAAAAGGCGTACTGACAAAATATTACACAGTTAAAGAAGAAGCAGATCTTTGTTAAACGATATGGAGCTATTCAATTCTCGATAAATCGTTAGAAGATTAGAAGAAATTTTCATTCAAATGATTCATTCGAAAATATTCTGGCGTCCTGGCATAGGGGTAGCCTGTCTTCCCCATGATCTGGGAGTACGGAGCTCGAGTCCCGGTTCGGACATGGTTGTTATTCTGTGTTCTATCAGTGAGTAGTTGCATACTCCTGTAAAAAGGATTGTGCAAGCGAATGTGAAGCATGAAGTAGCTAAACCGTACTCTTGGCCCTAGTTGGCGCTATTGAAAAGTCAAGGGACGCTAATTTAGGCTCAAATCGCTGACATCTTTCTTTTCTCCAGCTTTCAGCTAGTAAAGTGCCATAAGTATCAACAACATTCAAAAATATTATATTATAATTCCCAACAAAGAAAAAAAGACTTAATTTCTGAAGCTAGATTGTCAGCAATCGATTGAGGTTTTTTAATTACAACAATGAATAGCACTCGAGGAAGTTCTCAATCTTGCTGCCAAATTTTCTGAAATCACTAGCCGTTTTTGGTGAACAATCGTTTGTTCACCTATTAACGGTATTTAATATCAACCAACTATGAACTACAATTTATTACATCAAATGAAAATATTATTTTAAATTTCAATAGGAAAATACACATAAAACATATTTTAAACACCCAACACATAAACACCCATTATTTTTTGAAAGCTCAGAGAGATGGACAGCAATTGGTAATTTATCTAAATGCCATGAGGGTTTGAATAAATTAACAATCGAGAAATAGAATCATATATTGGGCTTGCAGAATTCTGTAATAGTATTTTTGTCTAGATAATATATAGTGAAATAGAGATAGAAATTTTTTTCAGAACGGATATAAGTTTATGGTAAAGATGATCATTAAGGACATAACTACAGTTTTATATAAATATAACCTGAAGAAACCAGAGCAGTGTTTTTTATTACTTTTTTATAAAAATAAATCGATATATAATTCAGATAATCATAGTTATTTCCTTATTCCACTTTTAAAATCTTTAGCTATATTTTAGGCACAACTCGACCATATAAAAAAGACTTATGGGAAATAATTCAAGTAGTTAAATATACCTTAAATTTGGTTTTTTCCAAATAAAGGCAAAAGAATTCTTTACTCAAAGAACACTACAATATTTTATTTGATTATTCATTAAATACTTAAACATTTCAAAATAAACATATAGAAATTATTCTACTTATTAAAAGAAGCAAATTGTTTGATGATATGGGCATAATTTTTGCAAACTGAAGATGCAGTAATTGGTGAGCTAGTTGCTGTTCTCTATTTTAATAACATTTTTTAGTTGCACTTAGTATTGTGATGGATTTTTTATAAATTGCCAAAATAATCGTACAAGAAAAACCGCATTAAAATAATTTTGATTGTTTATTTTTTTATTTTATTTATATCATAATTAGCATTTCAATAAAGAAAAAAAAGATATTTCGGATTTCGATTAACCTATGATCTAAAACTGGGACTCCATTAAAAAAACTGCAAATGATTTAATAAATATGATGTAATAGCTGTAAAGATATAACAAAATTTTTATATCAGTCAAGAATTTATCGAAATGATTTATAAATGATTAAATGAAATGTTTTTCAAAATTAAGGTTATTGTTAACTTCATAAAAGAAGATAAATAAGCAAATACTTTTAGATTTGTATTTGATAAATATAGGATTAGCAAATATTGATTTTGAAGGATTTAACTTTACTGCACTGCTTTTTAAATCAAAGCAATTCCATATATGTCGTTTGTTGAAACTCAACAATAAAATCAATAGATTATAAAATATATTACTCAATTTCCACCTTTAAAAGGGAAGCGGAATATGGGCTAAAGTAGATCTTTAATAGGACAAAATAAAGATAAAGTGGTCATAAACTTTTCCTTTTTTAGGTGTAAAGAATCTTCGGGCGAAGTTTTAGAATCGTTTTTGAAAAGAAATGGAATTTAGTTTATTGTAACGATATCTGTTATTTCATGATAGATAAACAATTTTTATCGTGGTCTGAGAAATGAACAATTTTTAAGTTTAAGCTCCAAGCAAAAATAAAATTAAGAATTTTGTAATAAAAAATTGTTGTTTTTTTAAATTCTTAAATAATTTTCATTATAAATTAATATAAAATTTTTGAACTTAAAATATGGTAATATTATTAATCTTTTAACTCTTCTAAATATAATAATTTATTGCAACCTCATAATTTTAGGGTTCATTCGCTATTGCTATTTAAATGAAAATGAAGTAAAGTACTTTCCCGACCAAATTTTGATGTAATTTTTTCTTGTAGATCTTATAGACGAATCAGTAGTCTATTTTTTAAAACTTCAAGGAGTTAAATACTCATTTCTTTCAAAATTATTAGAAAAATACAATTTTAATTTCATTTTTTTATCAAATAAGATTTGAGGGGGAAAATAGCAAATTTCCCGTCTAGATCATCGAGGTCGTATATGACTAAAATGAATAAGGGATATCATTTTATAATAAGAATAATAAAAAATACAAAATTAACCACAAAGTTTTTTAAGTATTAACAAAGGAATGGCACGGTTGAAATCTGAATTAGTGATGATACTTAATATAATAATAGTATACATTTAGAATGTTCAGTCACGAAAATATTAAAATGAAATGACCAGTCATTTTCAATCTTTGGCTAAACCTTCCATACACATAATTTAACTCTTGTCTGAATGATCAAAATGCCGTAGTTGACTATTCAACCATCTGATATATAGGAGTTCAGGGTTTGAACCTGACTGGTTTTTTTAATGCTTCTTTTTAAATTAAAAGATAACAAATACTTTTAATTAATATGCTTTTAATTTTTTATTCTAAAACAATTATTATTGAAATACATAATACTAAAATTAAAATTTAAAAAAATTATAAATACAGATGCATTTAAAAAATAAAATTATTTAATTGGATTAACTATTTACAGATAGTTTTATTTTTATGCAAGGATAAATGTTTATCATTTTAATACTTAACTGTTATTTAATCTTTAAAAAATAGAAATAAATATAACATCACTGGTGATAGTTATTAATTAAAAATATTCACATCGTAAAAAAAAGCTATTCAATATTTAAAATAAATTTTCCTGTATACATTTATTTTCGATTATATACAAGTACCCGAATGATAAATATAGTAAAAACACTGGAAACAAAATATATGTCGACATGTTTCAAAAGTGATAAATGACGATTGCCCACATGATCAAGATTGCTTTAAGCGATCTATGGGAAAATAATATTTCTCTTACATTTAAAAATATTTCTCTTTCCTCAGAAAGTTGCGTAGTGTATCATACAAACCTTATCATCTTATTAAAAATTGGTGATGACAGTAGATGGTGTACAATTGATTGAATTTTTATACTATCTTCGGGAAAATTTATTTCTTGATCATGTTCAATTAAGTAAGAAGATTTTTGTATACGCTTAATACACTATGAGCCATTTGCTTATGCATTCAATAAATTAACACCTGCTCTCAACTATTTATTTTTATTACTGCGGCTGGGGAAGTTTGCTTACATATTTAACAAATATCAGCTGCTGCATATAATTTTTGGTGTAACTATCCGATCTCTGATTTCAACCTCGTGCCCTCGTTAGGTTTGAAAGGAGAGATCGTAAAATATTTTACATCGAGGTTATCGCAGCCACACATGACTGAAATAGACAAGAAACACTATTTCAAAAGGCAAATAATAAAACATACAAATTTAATTTCATTATTTTTTAATTAATAAGGTTTGAAGAGAAAGAATGCAACACATTTTTACAAGGAGCTCATCGCAGTCATATATGACTGAAATAGATGATAAATATTATTTTCTAATGAAAATAATAAAAAATAAATGAATTTTATAATTTTAAACAAATAAGATTTGAAAGGAACGATAACAAAATATTGTTGCATTCATTAACCACATATGACTAAAATGGCAAAGAGATATTATTTTCGAATGAAAATAATAAAAATTTCAAAATTAAATTCATTATTTTTTTAACTAATAAGATTTGAAAGGAAAAAACCGCAAACTATTTTTACATCAAGATTATCGCAGACATATATTACTGAAAAGAGCTATTATTTTCAAATGAATCCTTTAGGAGGAGGATATTTGCTTATTTTTGTGCTCAAAATTTATATTTTGAGAAGATGAGAATTTGCGTTGCCAGTTACGAAATCTAAAGAATACATTTTATTAAAATAATTAATGAAGTTTTTAAATAACTATAGTCCGGCATGGAATGCATTAATTTTGTTGAAAGTTACAGAAGCGGAAATACATTATAAAAGTTTTAGCTTCTTGATTGCTAGGATATGACATAATTTATAGATATCAGTCACATTTTTAAAGAGCCATAAAAAGCTTTTAGAATTACGGTTTTTATTATGATTCAGTGAAAATTCACGGAAAAGTTTCGAAGCATATTCTTTTTTATAACATTTTCGTAATGATGGAATGGGCTTTAAAAACATTAGTTAATAATGAGACTTCCGTCCATTTACTTTTATGAAATATTTCTGCTTTGAATTCCACTTATATGAGCTATAAAGTGGAAATATTTTATTTCTGCTTTCAATATCGAGAGTTATAGTCTTCTTTCATAAGAGGGGTATAAAATATGCATCGCATTAAAATGTTTTGGGGATAGCTTCTAATGTTTTTATAACTTCAAAGAAGAGCAAAGTTTCATGTTAGGGAAACAAACCTGTAGAAATGCACCGAAAGATTTTTTTAATGTAACTTAATAAACAAGTGCTATTAAAAACTACTAATACTAGTATTTAAAAACTTTTTTCCAAATATCTTGTAATGGTAATATATATCGCTTGTTATTTTATTTAGCGTTATTATGCACTATGTTTTTGAATTTTTGTTCGAATATTTCAGGTGCTGAAAATAGTATAGAAGAAGGCAAACAATGTTGATACAGAAATCGTCCAATGAATGTATGGTAAGAAACAAATTCGATATCAGACAAAAAGAATCGATATCATTATTCCACAAGGTCGTATGAAAGCAGGTATACGAAGCAAGGTAGAAACGTAGACAAAGATAGCCTTCGTAGAAATCAATGGAAATTAATCAGCTATTAATTAAATAACAACATAATAACTTTTAGGGAGCTCATTTCGAAGTCACACATCAAAGACAGATTTTCTTCGACTCGCTTTAGTTTCTTGCTTAATATGCTTTTTAGATATGCATAGAAAAGCAATATTTTAAAATAGAAATAGATCCATAATTTTTTTTTTATTTTCTGGATCCTTCATTTTTGTTGTTATTGCCGTCAAGTTTATCACTAATGCTGGGGGCAAATGACCAAGCATCTATTAAAATGATTATAAAATGTTCTCCCTTATTATGTCTCTAACTTATCAGAGCAGCAATATTACAAATTTAAAAACAGTATTGAGACTGGAGACATATTTCCCTTAGAGTATAAGAAAAAAGTAATTTTGAAACTAATGAAAACAATTGTTTTTACTAACGCTTCATTCCATAACTTATTGAATCTAACGCACCAGGAAGGATAAATGAAACATGACGAACTTTGGTCTGATTAATTCGATTTACGCTATCACTTGATGTTTTTTTTTTCTTTTTTCTTTTTCTAAATGAGGGCGTTTGAAATCTTTGCTGTAAAGAACATTTATGGACATCAAAATGAGGATCATCACAGCAGCAAGCAGTATAATACAAATTATTAGTCAATGAAATGCTCTTAAGTTTAACTAGGTGTCAAATAAATCCATGGATATTAATTAGAGCACCCTCTTTTAATTTTTTCTGCAGTTCGATTGGGATTATGTAAGAAATATTTTTCTTTAATTTTATTTCTTTCTTCTTTTTCTATTCTTAAGTCATATTTCGATATTTTAAATATGGAAGATTATTTACTAAAAAAACTCCTTACTGAGATAATGCCATTATGATGGAAGATTTTCTTAACTCAAAATAATAACTAGTTAATACGTTAGAAATATTTTTGTCAATAAATGCAGTAAAAATTCAGCATGTAAGTTGCTCGTTTTTTTAATTCAAATAGCTTTTTGAATTTCCTGAATTCCATTATAAATTTTATTGCCTTGTTGGGTGTATTTTTGCCATTCTGTCTTTAAACACCAGTGGAATCCTGCGGATTAGCCATACTCATTTATTTACAGTAAATAAATGAAAATGGTTGAACAGAAATGGATAGTTAGAAGATATAAAAAATAAAATAACTGAAATTATAAAATTAAAATAATAGAATTTCTGCTTAAAAATGAACTCAGAAAGTAACTCAGTAATAGACCTGCAAAATATAAGTAATAGAAATAACATTTTCTGTTAAAATACATTAAAATATTTTCAAGTTATCTTACCTTACTTTCTGAAGAAACAATTCCGTATGAACCATACCGCTGTATGTCTTGTAATGGTATTTTCCAGAGGAGACCGGCTATTTCTTGTTCGTATTTCCACTTCCTTAAACACAAAGTAAAAAGTCAAGCACAATCATTTCTTAATAATTTAATTAAATTATTATTAGAGCAAAATTCGAGGATTATTTACTGTAAGGTATCCTTAATTTATCTCTAAGATAAATTAAGGATAATTGACATAGAACATTGTGAACTAGTTATAATTATAAAATATCCAGTATTGAGAATTAAGGCCATCAGTAAAGAAATGGAAAATGAAAAATTCTTATTGGCTGATTATATAATAATTGTTGTTTCATCGAAAATAGTTTTCATGATAAAATTATAGCTTAAATAGGAAATTCAGTATTCATGAATTCGTAAATTCAAACAATATCCATCCATTCTGCTGTAGAAGATTCATTATTCATTAGATTTCCCCCCATCCCAACGGGATTTTAAATAGAAATAAAAGTGAAAAACAATTCTTATAAATTTCAGAATTTTTTATCCTATTACGAATTTTGAAATAAGTAATTAGATTTTAAAAGAAGTAGACATTATGTATATCTAGACGATAATTTTCAAATTATCTTTGATTCGAAATACGCATTGAAACGATAATCGTTTAATCGATTGAATCGACTTGAATTAGTATCTCAGAATGTTTTAGATCACTTTAATTCTATAGATAAAAATCATTAAATGCAATTAGTTTTTTTTATTTAATATTAATAATATACGAGTGAAAAACAAATTTTTGTAAATAATGAACAGACATGAAATACTATAAAATTTTTTAAAAATAAAAAATTTCCACATTATGCTGCACATTGTATTTACGAAGATAAACAGCACTCTAATTAAATATCCCATAATAAAGCTTCAATTTGTTAGATACTAGTAAAATTATTTACTATCACACTATCAATCAATGATTGTCATTAAAAACACGCATTCTTAATAGTGTACCTGGAATCATATAGGACTTTCAAAAAATAATTTGAAGAAATCATAGTTCCATATGACGAAAGCAACAGCTATAAAAAAAATCGAGACCCATTTAAACTCTAACATTTACTGTCGACAATTTTTTTAAAATTTATTTCAATAAATTTTGGTCTTGAGTAACATAATAATATCTTTTATTTAAAAGAATACGAAATAATGATTTATAATAATAATTACAATAATGTAAGATTCAAGATTTCAAGAGAAGGTCCCTAACACATATCGGGCAAAAGACAAATACCGTTTAATGATTTGCTTTTTTAAGCGTTCTAAAATACTTAGATTATGAAATTTTCTTGGGAAATATTTCTACTTTTTCTTACAAATGGAAACTCAAAATATTGTGATATATGGTGCCATTATATTTTTCTCGAAGACATCCTAGAAGTTTCCCAAGAATCTACTTTGACGAATTGGAATCCTGACAAGAGTAGTCAAAACAGTTTGCTGTTTTCATATTTTGTTATAGAATATACATTGTAAGATAAAATAGATTTCAACGATGATTGGAGAAAAAATTACGAGTTATTTTGTCGACAAAGAGCAACCAAATAATTGCAATCGATAAGATTCTGGTACTAGGTTAAAAGTTTCTAGTACTTCAATGACGTCTTCAGTCTTGTTTTCGACATTTGGACACACATGAAGCAATATCGATTCTAATAATGGATTCGAAGATGTGACCTATAGGTTAAAGTCTTTGGGGCAATTCGGTAGAACTTTCACAAACTAGCTCCTTTATCTTTGTGAGTATTGTTATCACATAGACTTAAATTCGATTAAAGCAAATTATTAACTACCGCACCTCAGAAAACTTACTGGGCTTTTTCAGAGATTCTTGAATAGTAAGGCGGATCTATAAACAGATTTGGTATATCTGCATGCGCTATAAATTTGGTATATCTCACATCGCTAAAAATTAGTTTTATTCAATGGCAGTGGGATCACTGAAGGAATTAAAATGTTGCAAGTTGAAAAAAGTTTTTGCATCGAACATAATTATATAGGTGCTACTATTAAATTTCCAATCCTAGTAAAGGAATTTATAAAAGATTTTATCTTATATTTTAATATAATATTTAGGAAAATATAAATGGAAATTGTTTTTCACATTCTCTCATGTTTATCAGCTGTAGCAATTCAGTTTGATCATTATTCTAATAGACCGACAGACAGGAAACGTAAAATATCTTTATCCAGCATTTTACCTAAAACATGTCACAATTCTCCGCAGAAAATATTTCAATGCAATTCATTTCTGAAAAAGCTTCACATTAATAACAGAAGGTTTGTCCCCAAATATTAATTTCCCGCTTTTCTCAAAGGAAATAAATTTCATTGTACCTATTCTATTTACTGCAAAGTATCGTCTTCAAAAAATAAGAGGGTGATCGTAGATGATGTTAAAGGAATCGTTTTGTTCTCCCCTAAAATATCTCATGACAAGAAATTTAAGGAATGGGAAATGCGACTGATAATGCTTTTCTGAGCATACAAACAATGACAATCTATTAGCTAAGAAAACAAGTTGAGAGAGAAAACATGTTTCTCATCTGTTGCAATAAGCAGTAATAAATCGGTTGTTTTGTTTACCTTTTATAAGTCCAAAAAGTTTGAAGAACTACTTCAATTTTCTACAGTTTTAAAAAGTTCTCTAGAAGCAATGGAATGTTTATCATCATAAGATTAAAAGAAAACAAATCATCATGCAAGTATGGATCTTATTATTAATAAACTTTTCAACATTATTTATTTCTTTATTTAATTCCTGATTGATATCTGAGAAATAAGTAGATTTTATTATTTTTTAGAAAAAACGTATAATTTCGTAGAACATCCAAATATTCTATAAAGTAAATAATCAGCGAAAATTTGAGCAATAATGGAAAGTCAAGTCGTTTAAAACAGTATTTTCTTCTGGAAGCTAATAATTAGAAACCAGAATAGAACAGTCCATAATATGCAGTCTCAAGTAAAGCCTCCAGTCTTATTTATAATTATTTAAACAAAAGCAATTATTTAATTAATTTCAGTCGTAGTTTGAAATTTTATGTGAGCTGGTTTAAGACGAAACTTGCATTTTTGAACCACAATCTTGAGATAAAGACATTCATTTTTTACAAATCATTCGGTCTAATATGATGAATCAAAATCGACTGGATAATCCGGATTCTATTAATGAGCATTCCACATCTATCAAGGCTCTTTTTTTGCACCCAGACGGAATAGGTCAGAATTCCATAATAACTTCTTTCCATACCAGAAATACCATTAAAACTTTTAGTATATAAACGGAATTGGTCAGAGTTCAATAATAGCTTACTCTCTATTCCACGAATTCAACTAAAAACATCTTTCTCGTATCTTCATAGGGGCCGGAGCTCAATAAAAGCTTACTTTCTTCTTAATATCCTTAAAATTACTCTTTTCATAACTAAACCTGCTCTTATCTGAAAAAAGAGAAATTATTGTCACACACTCACATTCCGAGAATCTCTGAAACGACTCCAAGAATTTTGATCAAATTTTATACTTAGATAAGGTTTTGATCTAAATATAAATAAATAATCCTGAAAAAACGCGATTTTACACAGACACGCCATTTTTTTATAATTAATTATTAGAATAAGTATATTAAACTTCGATTTCGAAATGTGAGCAGTGCAATATAGTGGTCAAAACAACATGAATGAATAGCATAAACTTCGCCTTCGGTTTGAACCGCATTTTTTTATTTTATTTATTTAATTTACGCATTTGTATTTAACATTTTTGCTTTTTAAATTTATTTATAAAAGTGTATCTCTGAAGAAACACAATTTTACACATAAACTTTTTTACTAATTATTAACCTTTTTCTATGTGCTCACAATCTGATAATGCTACATAGTGCAGTCACCTTGGACCTGATTTGACCAAAGTAAAACTTAGTGTAAGTTCAAAAATATAAGTAATGATAGATAGCTGTAAAATAAATATCGCAATATAACAGATTGTTTAGAATAACATTGAAACTAAATGTATATGCAGGATTTTTTTATTTAAATAATAAATTCCTATGTAGATAAAATTGAAAAATATCCATATGCGATTATTATATGGTTCATATCTAATTTCTCCGTAAAAACGCAAATTTACAAAACAAATAGACAAAAACAACAACAAAAAGCTCCTGTAAGAAGCGTGGTATTTATATATTATAAATATATGCTTTTAATAGACATAATACCAGTATTTTATAAAACTTTTGTTATTTGCTGTACTATATGCGTTTAAAAATAATGCATTTCATCTTGCACACTCACCTCTAACGTGTTTAAAATTCTTGATATGAAATAAAAGTTATCAAGTTCCGAAAATTTGATTCACAATTACACATATTTCTTATCAAAGAAAGATTTTATGATAAATACTAATCACATGGTGATTTGCGGCACTAACTTAAAATTAATCACTTATTAAGAGTCAAATTTTATCTTATAAAAATATTTTATCATAATTTATTTTCATGGTTAACACTAATCATAACAATTGGTCACGTATTCGCAGTAATGATTCATGTTCTGAGAATAGAATTTTAAAAGCACTCATATCAAAAGTTTTTCGCAATACAGGTATTTCTGATGTATCGAAATGTAATGTATATTGATGTTCCAAATGTAAAACGAGAGAAGAAGTAAATGTAGAAAAATATTATTAGCCGTTAATAAATATTTATTAAAATGTTGCCTGATTAATCTTTTGAATGGTGTAAGATCTTTATAATTTTTCAGAATAAGTTATAATTGATCCATAAATTTCTTTGATTCAGATGTATGTCATTAATGTCAAAACCATTTGCTTCATTTCTCTTACTCAATTTTTTAATTTATCGTTTTCTTACATACCTGGCCATATAAACAGTTGGAGAGCACAGACGTTGATGTATTTAATTTAATACCAAAAGTGAATTTTTCATTTGTTGTAAAGGTTATATACTAAAACTGTTGACTCTAATTTATTGCGTTTTGGAGATATAGATCTACTGCAGCTACGGGAAAACAGGTTGACTCATATTGATATTTTCAATGAATTTGGTCTGGAATACCAAACAAAACTTCTGCAATTTCTGGAACAAACATTGATTTTAAACACATGGAAGGGTAAATTTCCTTCTAATGTACTTCGTATAAAATTTGATACGCATACACAATTTTGGTAATTAGAAGGTATGCAAAATTTTATAAATATGATCGGTTTTCTTATGTTTTTTTGTTCGCAGAAAAATAAACACAATACAAAAAAAATGGTTTTATGCACTAAAGGGGATCTGAAATTCATCAATATCTCCACAATATAAAGAAACACAATGTTTCTAACCAACTTAAGGAAATCTGACATTCATTGATATCGTCACAATACAAAAAAAAATGGTTTTACCAATTTAAGGAGATTTGAAATTCACCAAAATCTCTATAATATAAAAAAAGGGTTTTGCACTGTCAAAATATGAAATTCATCAAACTGTCGATAATACAAAAAAAAATGGTTTAACATACTCAAGGAGATCTGAAATTCATCATAAATTGCAAAAATACACACACATACGAAATA
>JAPMOQ010052495.1:516856-564850 GCA_026543055.1 Argiope trifasciata
ATCTGAAATTCATCATAAATTGCAAAAATACACACACATACGAAATAGTTTTGCATACTAAAGGATATCTGAAATTCATCAAAATCTCCATAATACAAAAAATGATTTTATCCAATCAAGGAGATATGAAATTCACCAAATTACAAAAAAAGGATTTTACACTCTCAAGAAGATCTAAAATTCATCAAAATCGCAAAAATACACACATAAAAAAGTTTTACACGCAAAAGGAGATACGAAATTCATCAAATCTCCATAATACAAAAAAGTGGTTTATACATACTTAAGTATATCTGAAAGTCATCCAAATCTCCAGTTCGGATTTTTAGTTGTCATTTACTTCGTATAAAAGACGTGGAAGAGCTTTTGTAAAGAAGATAAAAACAATTGACGAATGAGGAAATACGACGGAGTTTAGAAGTTTGCTTCCAAAATTTGCACTAATATGGAGACTGACGACACTGACCATATTCAGTGCTGTAAGTTAAAGTTATCGAATTCTGAGAGATAACACCGTAAATAGTGCGAGCTGCAGTATGTGCTTATTCAACTCTGATCATGTTTGCTGATAAAGAAGCATAATTAAAAAAGATTTACACAATCAAGGAGATTTGAAATTGGACATTCATCAATATTTTAAACTCGAATCTTTTGGAGTTGTGTTAGAGATATGGAAGAGTGATATGAAGAAGAAGAAAACAAATGACAAAGGTTGACACACGACAGAATTTCTCAAATTCACTTTGCATAGACGGGCAACACTGCCCATATCCAGTGCTGTTCGTTGAGGTTATCAAGCTCTGGAAAATAATATCGTAAATAGTACAGGTTATGGCATTCACATATGGAAAGGATAGAAACGTCGAAATGTCTTTCTGTGTTTTTCCCTTATCTTCATTATCCGAATTATTGCATTAATTCCGCCAACGTAAATGTGACATTGTATTTTGAATTCACGAAAATTTATTATGCATTCTGAGCTTAAATGAATTGACTCTTTTAAATCTTATCTGTATTTTATGGAAATTACCGACTACGCAAGCTACGATATTTGAAACTACAATTACTTGGGAGGATTCTTTCTTTCTTACATGTTAAAATTTTCCTTATTATTGTATTTTAGGAGCTTAGAAAACATTTTCTCTGAAGTTCTTCTCAAATAACGACCTTAAATGAATTTTTTCTATCAGAAGCATTACAAATAAGAAAAAAAAAATATGTGATCAAAATTTTTGTGGAATGGTATTTTGTTCGTCAATTTGCCAATTGTGGTCTATATTTGGAAAAGCGTATCTCATTCCCAAATATTTCGGCCAGAATGGGTTAAATTAGGTCATAGCTAATGCTGAAATCTCCATTCAATCACGATGTTTTTCACACATTACAGAACACTTATCTTGGAAGTTTCGCCATTTGAAGTTATTTGAAGATCTTTATTACTTTTGACTTTTTCAAAATTATATAGGAAATGATTGAATAGCTGTTTAACTTTGCACTTCACTTACAATCTTTGATTCAAGCTTTCTTCAGCTTTACATGTCTACTCTACGTGGACATTTTATGAACTGAACATTGCCTACGTATTAAACTCTGAGTGCTAGAATAGCAGTAATAAAAGCTGCAATGTCAGCATATTATATAAGTTTAAGCTTAATAAGATTTTTACAAATTACAATCTCATTATCGTTTTGTAATTTATTGATGAAATTATATTTAATTTACTTTTTCTCTAGTATCTTTTTTCATTTTATTTGTTTTGAATAGAAAATCACGTGAAATAGAAAAATGAAAAATATAGTGTGAAAAATTGTTTGAGAGAATAAAGATATTGTCAATTATAAGCAAGAAATTAAGAAAATAGGACCAAACAGTTAATAGCTGTGCATAAGCCTCTAACTTAACCTGTGCTAAATACCTAAAATTTATGACTTATCATGTTCAAAGTTCAAGCTGTGCACCATTATAAATCATTATTTGTGAATGCAAATACAAAAAGATAAGAAATAAGCCAAAAAACTGCACTTTAGTTTGACTTCCGTTTTTAGCTTGAGATATCCAGTTAACTTAGTAATAAGCAGCAATTTTTAAATTAGAAGGCTATATTTTGACTTCTAGACAACATAAAATGAAAAAAATAACGAGATGGGAAAGCAAGGTTTGAATTGAAAGATTTTTACAAAATGTTTTTTAACCTATATGGCCGAAAATGCCATTTTCAAATTAGGCAGTTATCTTTTAAATGCACGGCGTTTCTCATCTCCTAATTGCTAATAATTGTTTCAATTATAATGGTGCATAAGGCTATTCACTTTAAAGAAAGGCTTATAAATTACTTTCCTCTCTTAGTAAAACATATATTCCTAAATTCAGAAGCTCCCTTTGGTAGGTTTAGTTGCGAAATAAGTGATTTTGCTCCATTAAATGCCATAAACTGATATTATCATGCCATAAACTTTTTCCAATACAAGGTGAACTACATCAACGTCTTTTTGATTGACATTTATGACAGAATATCAGTTAGGCAACCCGACAAACACCTGGTAATGAATGTTTTGGTTTGGAACTTGTGATGGAAGTGCAAGCATTTCTAAAAATTAACTTAATCTAGGAACGTAACATTGACAAATAGATTTTACAAAATTGTTCTAACAACGTAACTTTAGAAAGCGTTTTGATATCTGTAGCTAGTCCTCAATTTTCTCTGTAGATCAGTTTAACTTATAAACTGAAACCATATTATTTTCTCGTGAACACTATTCCGAATATCTTTTCCAGATGATAAATCTATTTAAATTACTCTAATCAGCGTTATAAAAGAATAAATAAATAAAATCTAAAAGGAACTCGTTTTTTAAAATCCAAATACCTTTCTACAAAATCCGAGATTTTTAAAAATATTTATAAAAGTTATGCACTAATAGTTGTCCACAATTTCTTCATGAACCTTCCAAGGCGATATTATTTATCAAAAATTGTCATTTAGTTTCTGTAGCAAGTATAAAATGAATATTAAAAATTTTATTTTGCCCTAAATGTGATAAAGTGTAACTGCATTTCTTTAAAACAACAATCTCACAGGTCTTCAGATTCTATCGTTCATGGAGTTATGGCACGTTTCCGTATAGCCTGAAGCCTTTGCAGCAGTCGATCATATATTTTTTCTCCTTGTAAAAAGATTTACTTTCTTCCCCTTCCCTTACATTTGATTGATGATTTTATGTTTCACTTGAGGCATTGTTAAATTGCTACACCTTAGTTTTTGCTACTCAAAATTCAATAATATTCTCATTTATAATGTAAATTAACACACATTTTAAAGGGAGAGTTTTGTTTTTTCAAAACTGATTTTATCTATCATATATGTGCTAAAAACAAGTGTGGCATTAGTTTTTGCTTTTTATCTCTTGTTTGTTATATATGACAGTAGAGTATTTGAAGTAATATATTATACGAATTTCTTTTCTTTAATAAATTATGTAAAACTTTTTAAATGACATAAATAAACACTACAACATTGTTCTAAAAATGAAACAACTTACTTAAAAAATTAGAAATGAAAATAATCGAATAAAAACAAGAGAAAAAGGTGTTTCCCAACAAAAGTTCAAATTAAGGCTATTGGCAACAACAGAAAGTTATAGTTTTACTTTTCCATTTTTAAAATTGGAGAAAACTTATATTTTAACTTACCTATTTCCGGTATGCAGAAAATTTATTTTTCAGTTTAAATTTAAACTTTTATGCTATACATTTAGCGCACATTTCACATTAGAATTTTTATATTTACAAATAACCCTTTTATTTATCATTATCCCAAAACTCAGTTGGTTCAACCTTTTAAATTCGAAACCGGTCCATAACCATTCATAGCTGTTGCCCTGTCTAATTTATTTATCATACTTTTTAAGTTACTCCATGCATGAGCAGAGTGTCAAACTTGTAACATGTCCTATGCTATTTCTCTTGCTTTAATTAGTGAGAAGTAAAAAAAAAACATATCTAAATAGAAAAAATTATCAAGTTAAATCAAATTCTTAATGATGTGTGATCTCGTCGTGTAAGAAAAATTCAAAAAGTTTCGACACACAAGTGGATAAATCGGATAAAGAAATAATTGGAATTGATTTAAATTTTCTTTATAACAACGAAGTGTATTGCTACAGAGTAATTTCAAAATTAAATGTGAGAACTATGACAAATTATATGAAATTATTTTACATATATATGTTCTATGTAAATTAAACAGATAAAATTGGAAATCTTTTTTAAAATTTAAAAAGGTTATAAAAGTATTTATTACCAATCAGTGTAAGCATTTCCATTAAAATACCAAATGAATTTAAATTTGAAGAAAATGAAAGAAAGGGAAGTTACATCCTAATAAGCAATAGTAAGCAACATTCAATTAAATAAATGATGCACATGTATTAGATAGGCCTTATTTATAGAGACATATATATATATATATATATATATATATATATATATATATATATATATATATATATAAAATTTTTCCGCGCATTAATATATAAAACAGAATATATCAAAGAAAATGAATAATTGTTTGATAGAACATTATCATCCCAGAATTAAATGAAAGAAAGGAGGAAAGTTACATCGTAATAAGCAATAGTAAACAACATTAAATTAAATAAATGATAAACATGTATTAGATAGGCCTTTATATATATATCGTTTTTCAAGCCAAGGAAAGCATATTAATTTAATCGCAAGTATTACCGCCAGTTTCTACATAAAACTTTTTTAAATATTTTCAGCATGTAATAGTGAATAATTGTTTTGAAATTTTAGATAATCTTTACTTTGGATAAGTTTGATGTTTTAACTGTGTAATGTAACTTTCTTATTTCGTCGCTAAGAGTCCTGCAACTTGTCCCTATAAATTCACCATAGTCACTTGACTTAAGATTATCGCTACTTCCCTAGCTGTATGAAGCGTCGCCGTTTCAAATATAAAGGATTTGCAAGGATTTTCATAATCACATATATACAAATTATTTCAAAGTTGGTAGTGTTCTATATAATTTTATTACAAAATAATTTTTAATCAGCTTATTTATTAACTTTATAAATTTTCGGAAAAGAACAGCTTCATCTGATTAATTTTGGTCAGTAATAAGCCTTTAAGATTTAAACGTAACAAATTCTGCGGCACTTTAAGACGGCATTTTCAATCATTGAGCGCATTAACCAAAATTTATTTTGATGGGTAAAAAATATTAATTTATGAAGCAAAACAAATGATGGGAATTGCACCTGTTCTCGAAAAACGTAAACAAACTGTTCTTTGAAAAAGAATAATTTAGAAATAGTTCATTAAAATAAGATCTTAAATAACGGAATTAAACTGATTCTAAAGCTAGTTATCGTATTCCTGCAAACCGATGATTTTTCTAATAATTTATTAGTAATACTACTTTAAATGCCTTTTATAATGGATAGGAATATTGATACTTGGAATAATCAGTGCAAAAGATTCTTTAGATTATATTGTGTATAATAAATAAAATTTAATTTTTTTTAAGAAATTCTTTTATCGTAGAGTTCTTAGCAAAATGAAAAATTTCTTTTTTTAAAATTCTTACCCGTCGCTTGGAAGATGCTTTTCCTATTAATAAAGTTCTTTCAGACAGAAAATAAAAATAAGTTTTTAAATAAATCTAGTGTGTAGTTTTCTATTCCTATTTTTCAATGCCTGTTTTTGAGATAAGAAGGCGATGAAATTTGAATTTAGTTTTTTTGAGAAATCAATTTACATCAACGCCTACATAGTACATAAATAACGCTTCACTTTGAAACTACATTGATTCATCAAGTCCATTCAATAACTAAAATTACATTATTTATCTTTAAAATACTACTAACTGATACTTTTTGTTTTTGATGCAATTGAAATCTTTAGATGAAATTATAAGATTCATACAAATTTGATTTACTATAATACAACTCCTCCCCTACTGTATCCAGAGTTATGCAAATTGAAGATATAGGACTTCTTATTTTCCTACCCACTTCGAATATGTATCTTTTATAAAATGCCAAGTAGTTGCAAAATATGAAATTACCAATTATAAAAAGTATCAGACAGCTTTTTTTTTCTCCAGAATTTTCATTCATATTCCTTAATATACGTGTTTCTTTGCATATGAACTGTAAACATGTGTGAAGGCAATTGGCTCCATGAAAACGTAACACTTTATTTTTCGAGTCCAGCATATAAGTATTCCTACAGATTACCATTGAAAATATAGTGAAGTAAGTCGCGTATGACTTTTGGTATTCTTTAACTAATTAAAACAGAAATTTAGCACAATATCGCCAATAAGGTTATATTCGCAATTTTCTTTATTTAGTATCTGACCTTGTATGTCTACTTGGTTTTATATTTGGGTTTTTAAAAAATCATTTCTCTTTTTTACTGGTGTGTTTATGAACTACCAGCTTGCTTTATTTGCTTGAAAAATGTATGGATCTACAGAAGTCAGCACTTTAATGTCCTTGATTTGAAAATTAATATAGATCTTAGAGTATAACAGCGTAGTAAATTTTATTTGTCTAACATTTGCATTTTGTTGTTTTTATGTTTCCATAAACATACAAGCAAATTTCTTTCGAACAAATTTCGTTGAAAAGTTTTCAGAAATCTACAAATTTCATACGACTGAGTTTTATCTATCTAGTTCAAAACAATTTTGAGTAGCTGCGTTGATAAATTTCAATCGGACATATTTTTAAAAATTTGTTTTTCGTATTCAGGGAGGTCCGAAAGATAGATATGCGATAAAATTTCGAACTCAATTTATTTGGCAAACTACTTTCTATTTATATATTTCGCACATAAAAAAGTAAAAATGTTTTATTTTTTGGCAATTTTAATAAAATTATCTGAAAGCAATGCAAGAAACATATGATTAATTGCGATTTTACGTTGATAAGAACGATACTAACAAGCTGTCAAAATGAGCAATGAGCTAGCTGACTATTAATGACAGGTATGCGTTAATAAATTCTTGGTGTAGAAGATAAACACCTTAGGCTCAGATAACCTAAAAATGAAACAACAAATGTAAGCAATCTGAAAGTCTCTATTCACATGGATATAATAAGAAAGGTTGGCGATAGTACTTTGCAACACTGAAAGTATTGTTTACTGTTTTGTGGTGCCAAATATTTTTTTAAAGATTTTATGGAGCCATCGACGTTGAAATTAAGGCATTTTGTGTAATACGTTTATATTTAATATATACTTTTTATGAACATGTGTGAAAATTATACTATTATATAGTTTTAACCCAAACAGCAAACTTTTTATAGCTCTAGGCTTAAATTAAATAAAAGTCATATGGATTTATAAGACAAACAGTTTTGTATTTTCATTTAAAATTATTCTTTTCAGGATCCACTAATCGTGTAACATCGGAATATTACTAATGTAATTTTCGAGCTGAATATGGTAAAAGAGAAAATATGATTACAGAATCATATTTACTTATGATTAGAGAATCAATTATAAGATCATCATTATGATTATATGTTTAATAATAAAAAATCGCTTAAAGTATTGATTTATCTGTATGAAATTTTGGCTCAACTAAAGAAGAGTGTATTAAATGAGCCAGAATTAAGCGCCATATTAATTAAATGATTAATATGGGATAATATTTCAGCATCTTTATGCCAACAATTACAGATATAATTATACAAAGGATTGACCCTTGTATGATTTCACGGCACATAAAGTTATGAAGGCCTATTCTACATGGCCTGATATTCTTCCTATGTACTTAACGCATGGTAATTGGAATTTTTGATTCGATTATTAACTCACGAGAATGGTTCGCATTTACTTCCATGAATGTGACTCTCGCTATTCATGTTTGGTTCGAAGTACTGGCAATGAGTTAACATACGAAATATTTTTGTACACTTCTTGTGTAAAACATATCTTTTTTTCGCTAAAAAAAGAATAGGGATGAATAAAAAAGACTTCACATACGATAACTAAGGAATTTTAGTCCACACACCGTATAAAGCAGATTACTAACAAAAATTAAACCGAAAGCAAAATATAAATTCATAAATAATACCATCAGATAAAAATATATTTTTTCCCTTTATCACTTAATCCATTTGGGTGAAACTATCTGCAGTGGGCACGCGGTAACCTAAGTACTCACGTAGCTATCTAAATCCTTCAAAAAGATATTGTACAGTAAAAAGAAATGAAAACTGTAATAGGTCATTGCATTGCATTTCTGTTAAAGAAGGGTTACTTCGGAAAATGAGATAACTTATAATACTGGAAAGTCATATGAAGTTAACGATATGTCACGTTTTCTCCCCGAGGTAATTAAAGAAAGCAAGTTTCATAGAAATGAAAGGAAATTTTTGATGTTCAGTCTGCTGTCAATTGTAAAGAAAAGTATTTCTTTTAAAGCTTTTCTTTTTCGATTTTTTATACCAATGGCAGACAAAAGCTTCTTATGGATATAAAAAGTGAATATTACAAATAGATTTGAATTTCAAACTCATTTAAATGTTTGGAGATGTCTTGATGGAAGTTATTTTATAAAGTTTGTTTATTTTTCTTATATGATACCCAATAAAATTCTAAATTTTGTGTATCTCATTGTTCGAGAAAATTAATCAAAATTTTTTTTGTTAAGATTCTGGACAAAATTTAAATTTTATGCATCTCATAATGGAGGTAATTAATCAAATTCCTTTTTTTGATATGATTTATGATAAAATTTTAAGTTTTGTATATTTTATTGCTAGGGCTAATTAAAAAACATTTCGCCCATTAATTGCAGTATTAACATAAGTAGAACGTTCAATTAAAGTCGCCGACTGATTTCAAAATTGTGTATGTCATTGTTCGAGGTAGTAATACAATTTATTTTGATATTATTAATTTTAATTTTTATGTATCTCATTGTTGAAATAAATTAATAAATATTATTTTAAGCTATGTATTTAGATACAAATATATATTACGTGAATTTATTTCACTTAATAAAGTAATATATATTTGCTTAATTGTGTTATTTCTCAATATGATATTGCTTGAAAAGTAAGTATTAAAATATTAGTAACATAGAAATTCATTAACAATGCAAGGATTTAACAAAATGCTTACACACTTTAAATATTTAGTGTATTAGCATTTAATAAAAAACGGTAGTGTGCCATAACACAAATTCATTCTCGCGAATGTAAAATTTTCCGAACTATGCATAGTGGTCGAATTATTGGTTGTCATTGTATAAGGCGATCAACTATAGAAATTGTAAAAATCATTGAGCATAATATTACATAATTAGATGCTTATTACCTGAGATTTGTATTGATCATCGAAAATGTAGAGTTTTACAACGGCGACTCAACTTTTTTTTTTTGGATAGCAAAGTCTAAGTTAATTAAGAAAAGATATTCTCTTTCAATAACAAATCCCTACATTGTAAAAAAATGCCACTATTAGTATGGTATGATTTATTGGCACACAGTCCTGTTTGGGACAAGTTACATGATTCAAAAGGATTTTTAAACAGTTATAGTATAAAATGAGTAAATATTACAAGGATATATTGTGAAACGTCAACTGTTAAGAAAATCTATGATTTATTAAAATTCGGCACAAGGATAAAAATAAATTCTTAAATTTAAAATGCTGTGAAAAAAATTAATGACTTTTAAAAAGTTAGAAAGTTTTGGGAAAGGTTTCTCACCTACCAAGTCCTGGGGATTTAAAACAGGTGAATGAAAGTTATTTAAACGATCAGAAGTAAAATTAGTACATTAAGTAAGAATACGAACAATAGAATAAGACCACATCATAGTTCATATAATGAGGGGCCCATTCATCAAAACACAAATGTGTGTAACATTATTGGAATGGATAGATATTGGAGTGTTGGATTTGGCACAAAATTTAATAGGTATCAAGACAATAGTTGTTAATTCTGTATATCGAATTTTATTTTTTTCTGTTTTGCTGTTTTGTTAACTTACATTAGGACGAGCATCCGGCCATTCGAATATAATTTATCGCGATAAATTAGATTTGATCTGAGTAGAATTCACTTAAAATTTGATAGAAATTTACATATTTAGTATAAAGACCATATACCTAATTTCATCCATCTGGCTCAAAGCGTTTCCGAGTTATTTTTTATACAGACAGAAAATTTTCCAAAATATGTTTTTCGAACACAAAGAGGTCTAAAATATGGAGTGTCGTCAAAATATGGATTTTGAGTTTTTGGATAATCCCTAAACTTTTTCTATGTGTACGAGAAAGTAAAAATTCAGGATTCAACATTTCTTCTTCGTCATTTAAATTAATATATTAAGCAGTAAGTACTAATTATATGGGATAGATGGACATGGATGTAGATACGATATATATTATCAGTCTTTGAGATATCACGAAGACAAAATTTGAAGTACAATTAAAACTCTGTAAAACATTAGATATGAAAATAGGAAATCGCACAATATTTGGCATCAGATGAAATATGTATGCCCAGTGTGGATGTAGTTTGTAAATATATGTGTTGCTACTGAAATAAGACTCTTTTTAACTATCAACTTTACTGTCCTGTTATGTCCCATGGTTTTAGATATTGCTTGTATGTGCTATAAGGAATTCTTGCATAAATTTATATTAAAAGGACGTATTTGGCTTTCTCTCGTTTCCATTGTGTTTGTCCATCGCGAAGAAGTTGATGAACAAATTAATTAATAAATAAATATGATTTATAGTGATATTATACTATATTATTATTATGTTTTTACGATTTATTTTGCATTCATGATCAACATATTGATCTATAAGAATTGGCTGTATATGCTGTGAACTTTGATGTTGCCTTGCTTGACTTTGAATGAATTTCTTAATGCTGTTGTAATATACTAATTAGACATTTTTACATGTTTTCAAGGTTTTATTTAGTATTTTTTGCATTTTGTTCTGCGACTTTATGTGATAAAAAATGTGAAGGCCGTGTCATTTAAAGTATGTCAATTATTTTTAACTAGGTTTTTATCATATTTATTTTACACAGATTGTGTTCCCTTTTCTGCAACAAAAAAAAAATCAGAACCTGTGGAAGTGTTGTGTCACTAAGCAAAATTTTCAAGTTATATTTGAATAAATGTTGCTGAGGAATGTCTGTACCTGCGTTATACTAATAATGCTAATTATATAAACAGGCGAAATGAGAAATAAAACTTCCAAACGAAAGCTATAGACAAATAAGAAGAGAAATCAGCCAATTCACTTTTTCTTTCTATCCGGAGCAAATAAGACGTAAGATTCTAACACTCTTCCCATCTATTTTCTTCAGTAGCGGCAAATTGGGTTAATTACAAACGATGGCTTGGTAATCCGCTGAAATGTTAAAGGGAATATCCGACATATAAATTCTTAGACGACTTGTAAACAAAAATGTGGAATTATTTTTCTTCTTATATTTTTCATTGCCGCCAATAAGTATGTGGGAAAAAGTTTTCAATAAGTATGTTTCGATGATTATAATTTTTTTTATTAAGTAGTTTTTAGGTTGACTAGTTCTCTTTCGAATTTCCCAATTGTACCCTTCAGAGCCTTATTAGTGTGAATAAAAACTCATTAATGTTAAAAACATATTTGTATAATATACTTCGTAAAACTAGAAATTTGAGCAAATTTCAGATTGCTGATATTCTATTAACAAGTTTTTGAACATCATGCACAGTTCAATCGTTTAATATTTCTATAGTAAATACAATGTAAAATATTATCAGAAATACTTACTTATACATAATCCAGCACACAACACACAATATCATGAGGAGAAAGAACAATATGCCAGATATGATTTCTCGAATAAGATCTGTAAAAAACAAATAGAATTGATTTGTATTTTGTAAGCTTTCAAACTGTCAAAATTCAAATATCAATATTATTAGTATTAGTATAAATTTATTCTCCAAACTTTTAATAGTTGGTAGAATTTACGAAATTAAAACGGAAAAATACTAAGATATTTCAAGCTTTTGAATAATTCTAAATGTAATTTTTTAATATTTTATTTGAAGGAAATTTTGCTTAAGAAACCAGTATTCGATATTTTGCTTCATGAAACATTTGTTTTTCGCACAAAAATTGTTTAAAGTCATAAAAGCATAAGTGCTGTCACTTAAATGTATAGTTACAATTTTAGGTATACACTGTTCCCACTAATATCCGTTACATTTTACCTATTTCAACTTGCAAATGGCAACAACTTAAATCATGAAGTTGGTATCTAGTGTAGTAAAAATGCTATGTGCTATTTGGTGAGACAACTTGCATCACCTATCTATGTAGTAAGCAATGAAAGATACAAGAAAAAAGTGAATCACAAAATTGCAGATCACTCTCAATAACAGCTACCTTCCGCGCATTAATATAAAAAACAGAATACAGCAAAGAAAATGAATAATTGTTTGATAGAAAATTATCATCCCAGAGTTAATGAAAGAAAGTGAGTCAATTCCGTGTCTTCAAGATCAGATAGAAGTTAAAACATGATAAAATTAAATAACAAAATTAATTAAAAGCATATTAAAATTTTTGAAAAGTGTAATACCGTTATTAATCTTCCAATAATGTTTATATTTTTTACAAACTCTTTTGTGAATAATAGCCAGCTCAGAAATAAAAAAAAAGAATTGATAATTAAATCCGGAAAAAATAGTATAATGTAAATAAAATTCTTTAGAACTAAAGATTGTTACTACTCTCAATTTAAACTTTAAAAATCAGTTTTTTTCCTATTTCATCTATTATCTAGTAAGTGCACGTGAGAAAATATGGATTTCCTATAAATTGTTTTCCTTTTTTTCCTAAATAAATCAAAATCATTGCAAATTTCTATATAAATTTCATTCCAACTGCTGCGTTTCTGTCTTTGAAAAGTCATAAAACAGGACTTTCTTGGGTTAATTGGGTTTCTTGGCCAATTGATAATAAAAAAAAAATGTGTTTAAAGCAGGAAAGCAGTACGCTCAGTGAAAAAGCAACTCTAGGCATTAAAAAAGCTGTGCTCGGCATTTTATTGTTTAAACCAGTACTTGGATAGCGATGATAAAAATACCGTTGGAGCCAGTGTTAGTCGACGTCTGCGTTTATTTTTCCGCTTAATATGTAAGCATTAATTTACTCCAATGCATTCTGTTGTTATGGTAGCGACGGTAAATTTACCATGTCGGTAAAATCCGATGTATGTGTAACCAGCTTTAACGCTTGAATCTATTGCGGAAAGGCGACTTCTTGCTGAAATCATATATTTAAGAGTTGATGTACCTGCAGAAACAAAAAGATCGGTTATTATTCCCCACTGAAGCTAAATGCACAACTGCCAGTTAACATTCCCTTATAAAATACTGGTCCAATGAGCTTATCATTAAAATACCTGTTCCAAACATTAACCAAGTGGCATTGTTTTATTGTATTTACCAGTGACCAGGTATAAACGTTCTGTCTATAAAGCAATTATTTTTTTAAAAATATATGCCTCATTCACCCTTATATTTAATCCTTCAAGTGTTTTTTTTTTCGAACTTTGAAACTCCATAACGCTGAAAATGAAATCAAATCAATTTTCATTTTTTTTTCCATTCTCTGTTCAGTATTAATATACGCAAGGTATCTTTTTGTACTAAATCGAAATTGTTCTACAACTTATCTTTTTTTCGTATATCTTTCATTTGTTATGAGATAGAACAGCTAATTACGAATCTTGATAATAGATAGTATTTAAGCTGTATTATCGATTAGAGTATAGTTATTGTTATTATTATACCTAGACATCACCTTTATGGCCTAAACTGTTGTTGTTTAGAAATTATGAGTGTAACTGATATAAGTTGGAACCTTGTATAATGATATAGAAAGGGTTATATAATATAATAGATTTATGAGGATTGGAAGATATAATAGTTATGTATGGATTAGGTTGTATATAAATTACGCAAGAATAAGATGTTAGCTCGTAGTTTCTACGAGTTATGCCATTTAAGTTGTCACTGAATATAGAAAGAAAGGAAAATAACTTATGAACTAACAATTTTTTTACACCAGTTTCAATTACTGGTGAATGATTTGTAGCTTCTGCAATGAAAACTAATAATCCTTTAGAAATATATTTTCCTACGAGGTATCTGAAAAATATTAGTATTACATTTTTGACTCAGAATTTAAAACAGATAATTATTTAAAAAGTCCTAAAACTAATTTAATTAAGAAATTATAATATGTAAATTTAAAAATAGAGTTTAAAACACCTTAACTTGGACGTATCTTGAATCAAAGTAGTGTTATTGAGTCTACACTCGTGAGCATTTTACTATTAAAACCTTTTCACTCTAATGTTTATTGTGCAAAATGCATTGTTTTTACATTCTTGTAAAAATAATATAATTCTTGTTTAATTAATATAAGTAAGTACGGTTTTATTTTCAATGTATTTAAAATTCCTTTACATAAATTATTCTAAATCCGTACAGATGTCGGATAAAAGCCATATGTTAGAAAAATTCTTTGAAAAGTTTTTTAAGGAATTATAAAATTTGTAACTGTTCCTGATATTTCTAAGCAGCAAAAGGAATCTTGATATTCACATTTGTATAATAAATAGGGCAACTCATTACTTTTCGAAATGCAAAGGGTTACTCTACCACAATGCAATTGGGATTGGCAATGATATGATCACTTTGGCATCATGCGATTCCTCATAGTTACAGTAATTGTCCTGAAAAGGGTTTAATTCTCACAAGATGATAAATGCTGTCATACTAGCGTTTATTATCTTGTGAGAATTTTAAAAGCTTTTTAATTTCATTTTTTGTTATTTTTATATTGTAATAACTATAAATTATAAAAAAATTATTATTTATTATAAATAATAGCAAAACTTAATCAATGTAACAGTTTAATTAATAAAGAAAATTTATTAATAAAAAGCATTTGAGTTATTGAATGGATAATTATGATAGTTAGTATAATATTTCTGTCGTTTAGTTTTGGATGTGTCACAAGCACAGAATGAGTTTTCATAGGTTAACAGCCCAAGTCATTTGGCTAGAATTCACTACAGACTCAGGGGAAGGAAATGGACCTCAAAGAGAGTTAACTTGTTGTACGGGATTCAGCAGGATTTTGAGTAGGATAAACTGAGAAAATAATTTTACAAACAAAATAGAGGGAATAGCAGCGTTGGTATAGCGGATAATTTCTGGATATCACCTTAAATTATTCTCAGAAATCATAACAAAATTGGAAAGAAGAACGAACAAAAGAAGACAAAAAAAATGGTGGAAAGAACAGGTTTCAGAGAATTATTTTCAGTTTGAGGGCGATATTTTTTGAAAATAAAAGATAACTTATTTGGTGAGGTTTTGGTATTTTGTATATATTCGCTTGTTTTTGTAGAGACCCCGATCTTTCCATTCTAATCAGATGTTAAGATGCATGTAAAAGAATTAAGGTATGAATAGATTGTTAAAAATACTACTGAGATGGAGAAGGGTATTCCTTAAATGAAGTATTTCGCCAATTGAAGAGAGCCAACTGTTGAAGTTGGTGAGATCCAATGAGAAATATTTTCCATTCGGATCCATTTGTTTTAGGATAACAAAGATATGAAAATTTATGTCCAATTTCCATTTCCGTTTAAATTAATGAAAAGTATGTGATCTATATAGTGGAACATTATCCAGCTCCAAGATATCTGGCAGCAGTAATAATTTAGGATATCCAAGGTATTGATTCAACATCAGAATTAGGATGTTCTAAACATTTAATGTCAAAATATCCAGAATTGCTATAAACTGATAAAAAAAATAGTAGTAAATTCAAAAAAATTCATAGCCTCTTGGCCATAGAAACTCTTGCTGCATGAAAAAGGTTCTGTATTTGAAGAATTGGAAATTTGCTCAGATACGAATGGTTTTGAACATAATATCCTACTTCCTAAGATATACAGCACCAAAAAATGATTTCACGTGTAGATAAAACAGAGATTTAGTGAGATATGCTGTGTCGCGTTATATAACACATACTTTGAATCTTTCAATCGAAAACAAAAACATCAAAAAAATCGTAATTTTATGTTCAAATCTAATAGTTTAGTATTTTAAGCCAAAAGTTTGAAGTCATTTGTATTATCTGTTAAAGTTCACAATCAAAAGAATTCCTTAACAAAGTTTTAAAAGAAAATCATGGCATTAAAAAGAACATATGTTTAAAGGTCGACCACTACTGTCAATAAAAACAATGGACTATAATGTGCCCAGAAGTATCTAATAAACCTAGGACTTACTCTAGATAGAAATCACCTTCAATGATGAAAATATAGTGTTGGCAAATCCAAGTCAATCAGCAATTCTTTTACGAAATCTTTATAACAAATTAAGGAGAGTGAGAAAAGCGAAACTGTTAGAGAGTTATTCCATGCAGTATCTGAATGATTATCTTAAAATCTACAGTTAACAAAATGAAAACTATTGCGGAACTACATAAAAGTTAATGTATGTAATGAATAGCTAAAGTCATCTAGTAGTTTAAAGAAAAAGTTATTCTTGTGAAAAATTATGCAAGTTTTCGATCAACAGTCATTTGCTAATGCATTCCTTGTATGCAAGAGCCATTGTATATGAAGTTATGAAATAAAGGTATCTAACTCACCGAGATCGGCAAAAATTCAATGCCGATAGGCCTGTTGATAGGAGCCAATTATGCTGGAAACATTTTCACAGGATATATGTCACTTGTGTTTCGGTCTTGTTGTAGAAACCGTCTCGGTTGGTATATTACGTTAAAAATGAAGACTGTTATCGATAGCATGCTTTCAAGAATTCTTTCAATTCAAAATTTTGACATATAAAATTTATGGAAATTAGTAATCATTGGAATTTCAAGTGTGAGTGAAACGATGCTTTAAAGGTATTGAGAAAAGGAAACCTCTGATTGCTTTTCCAAAAATATAATCATTGATAAAGGTGGAAGATAGAAGGCTGAACTGCCTGGATATGAAAGTCAGATATGCTATCTAGTTTTCAGGATATTCCTGCAAAATTAAACTAATTTATATAGCAATAAGCTGCTTAAAATGAGAAACTTAAAGCCTAAGATTGGGCTTTTGAACAATCGCAAAAACTTTTTTTGTCAAGTTTTATTTATAGCTCTAGCTATTAACTTCTTAATCATGAAGTGTTTAAGCTGAATTCCATCACAAAAATCTCTCCATTCAAATGAAGATGCAATCAGTCATTGAATGATAGTTTAATTAAAGTATCAAATCTATTTAATATAATACCATAAATTGTTTTGAGATTTTGAGGAAAAAAAATGGTGTTATTTCGAAAATTGAAAATGCTTTTCTTCAAATACTTCTGTCTCTAGAGATGACTGGAAATATTTGAAATTTCTGTGGTGGAAGTCCACACCGCCTCCCTTCGCCCCTTACTGACCCTGAGTAATGACTTCTGAGATCGAATGGTACAAATAGAAAGAATTTCTTGCATTGATTTCCTAAATTAAATTCAAGATATTTCTTATATTTTCAATATCTTATGGATTGTGAAACTGCCATCAATTCAATACATCTCATGCATATATCTGAAGACCTTAATGAACTGATTGTTCTTTCTTCATCAATGTTTATACAAGATATTTTCACACTAGGAATATCTGAGTTGGACTGATACTGATATGAAAGGCATTAGAAGTATCAACAAGGCCTTAGACATCATTCAAGAAACATATCTCGTTGTGAAAATCTGAAGGTTTAACGTAATCACATAAACTAGTGAGAGTGTTTATCTCTAAAAGATTATCATAAACTCTCTAATAAACTTGTCATGTCAAAGAACGGGGCTCTGGCATACAATAGTTGTGAAATATGTTTTGGTGTGAATTTAACATTTTAATGAATCTTTCATGGAATCCTAGGTTTTTTTTTGTGATTGCTTCCTGGTGTTAGCAGCATTTGGAAATTGAATTTGTACTTTACACATATTTTTCTCAGTCGTATTTTGACACAAAACTGCATTTTAGCCACAACATCATATACCTAAATTGATATAGTTGAAAATTCTACGCTATACATAATAAATCTGTGTAACGAATTTTTTCTAACTGGCACTCTTCGTTTTGTAATTATTTTGTTAACATATATGAGAACAGATTTTACTCAAAATTTGATAGAAATCTGCAAACACTGTATATTAAGTTTAAACCGCCTAGAGTAAAGGGTTTTTCAGTTGTCTTTGTTTAATCGTTTTTGAGACACACTTTATTTAAGTATTATTAAGGTATGCATTGACTTCCAAAAAATGTATTTTTTGAACTCAGGGAGGTAAAAAATGCGGAGATTTCGGTAAAATCTCAATTTCGATTTTTTTTACAGACTGAAATACTATCTCTGAAATACGTACAAGAGGAAGTAAAAATATAGCTGTTATATAGCAAGGGAGTATATATAATTATATATAGTAAGGTCAGAAAATATTGTCAATTCAAGATAATTGCACGTTGGCTAACGAGTAAAAGTTTTTAAAGTTTATCCAGGTAAAAACAAAGTGATTCCAGTCGTTCAGCTGAACACATCAAACGGTTAAATTACACGTCAACGGATTGATGATATAGAATCAGATCTTAAATAGAGGATGGATAATGGGATTTAGTGGCGCAAGAGTCATATTTGACCATACTACGCCAGTCATATGGTTTGTATTTGTCTGGAGTTCGTGGCACAAGAGCCATGACCAGTCATATGCTTAAAATATAAAAAAGCATTTTTATGTAAAAATCTGTAAAATTAGAAACTGATTAATAAAAATTCAAATCCATGTATCCGAACATTGAAAAAAATTGGCATTTGCAGTTCACTTTTGATGCATAAAACCGATAACGATCAAAATTAGGACACTCAATTAAAAAATGAAAATCAGTTAAAATTACTTGGCATCTAGAGCAGAAAGGAGCTCTATCACGGAATAAATGATGTTTATGAGTGAACGAGTGTGACCAATAAGAAGTCTAGCCATTTTGACGTCTAACTCTCCCACTGGTGAACAAGGGCAGGATGAAATGGTAGGTTTTATGTTATGAAGTTTATTATTAATATTATTATTTCACGATTCCTACTAGTGGGAGTATAAACGACGTTGAAAAATATTTTTAGCTTCACAGAACGGGATGTCTCGCTGTAAAAGCAAAGATGCACTCTTTGCTACATTATCCGCCAGCTCATTACCAGTGATTCCAACATGACTCGGAATTCAGCAAAATATTATTTTAAACTTCCTCTTTTTTAAGGGTTTTTTAGAAGGTCAAGAATTTCCATTGTAACCGGGTAAATCTGATTATTACAACTAGAAAATATTTTCAATGAACTCATATTGTCAGTATAAATACAAAATTTACGATCAGAAGAGACTGAAATACTCATAAGATGGCTAGTAACTCAACAATGCGACCATCTGATTTCGAACCATCCGTAAATATTTTTAAGTAATCTGAATACTGACAGCAATAAGAATTAAATAGATTCTGTTTGATAATAAGGGCAGTATTTTGCTTCTCCAAACCAGAGACGGGATTTAAAAAGAAAACTGGGGATATTCAAGGGAGGAAAGGAAAATGGATAGGAAGGTTGGATTATCTTACCATGAAGTTCATAATCAAGAAGAATCAGTTTAACTCTTTCACAGAATGGAAGTACGTGAGAGCGATGAGTATTATAAAGTGTCCGAAGACTAACAGGAAATACTAATGAACACAAGGGATGCTTCGGAACAGACTGTGCTCGAAGATAATATTGGGCAGATAATTTTCCTACCGAAATCTTAATGGTAGGCGAGGTGCGAAATGCTGCTAGGCTAATTCTCAAAGCAGAATGGTGTATAGTATCAAGTCTAAGCAAAACCGAAGGAGGAGAAAAGCCATACACCATGCTTCCATAATCAATACGGGATAAAGTCCTTGATTGGTAAATTCTGAGCAAGGAAGTTCGATCTGCTCCCCAAGTGGTTCTGGACAGTACCTTGAGAATGTTTAATGATCTTTCACACTTCTTTCGAAGATGTAGAATATGCGGAAGGAAAGTGAACTTACGATCAAATATTATAACCAAAAACTTTATTTCGTTTACCACAGGAAAGGTAACATTACGAATCTAAATTTTTGGGATCTAAACGAATACTCCGTTTTCTACAAAAGTGAAGGCATTTACTTTTTTCCGGCGAAATCGTATGTCCATTTTCATTACACCAATCTACATGTTTGTTTACAGCAACCTGCAGCAGTCGCTCTATCAAATGTATATTGTTCCCTTGCAAGAGATCTGTAGATCGTCCACATTTAATGTAGCTTGGATATATGGAGGTAAAACATTAATTATTTGGCTAAAATGGACAAAAAAAGAGCAACTCTAAGAATGCTACTCTGTTTGACACCTTCAGTTTGAATAAAATTGTTTGAATATGCGTTTCCCATCCGAACTTTAAACGTTCGACAAAATAAAGGGTTTTTAAAAAATGTGTAAATTTTCTTTAAATCCAAAGTTAAAAGGTGTTGAGAGTATGCCATGACGCCACGTACGGTCGTACGCTTTCTGTACATCGAAAAAAAAGCAGACACAAGATGATTTCTCACAAATGCATTGCGGATTTGCGTTTCCAGAAAGTTGATATTGGTATTATCAGGATATGTGATCAGGAAATTCATTTAAGCAGCAACTTTGAAACTGTGGTCTGCTTTTTTTTGTTATTATCTTTCTTAATGATCGTCTGTCCCGATCATTCAACACACACTTTCGTTCATTCTGTGATTTATCGGATGATGATTTTCAGCATTTCAAATAAGCGGATAAATCTTCGATACAGAGCCTCTTGAATCTAAACACCTGAGCTATCCGTTTTCGAAATCATCCATTACACGCTCTCCAACAATTTGCCCACGTTCAAAGTCTGTTGTAATATATGATGCAATTGCAACTAAACAGAGCAATGTACCGACAACGTACTGCCTGCGCATTGTATTCAAGTGTTTCTATAGGTGAAGCCCATAGGCGAAAATTCCAGCGCCACCTACATATTTCATTAGAATAAACATTTTTTAAAAGCGTGCATTTCACTTGGCGTTTCCATAGTTTTTACATATCTCAGTACATGTTTAGGAGAATGAAACTGTGAACTTTGGAGCGAGGCTTCAAAATTCTAATAAATTAAAAGTTAAGCTGAATTTTGGCATTTTCCCGTGATAACATTAGGAAGCATTATTGTTCTAAACTGAATTATGGAACGGTTTTAAACCTTCCTGAATTTTGGAAATTAAAAAAAAAAATGAAAATCAATTTTTTTAAACATTAGATTATATTGTTGAAATGAAACCAATCACCTTTGATTGTTTTTTCAAATATTTAAATTCAGGATTTTCTTCCACTGTTGAAAGTTTAGAAGGGAGTATAATATTTGTGTAGTTTACGAGACAAATAAAAAAGACGAAGTTGAAATATCATGAAATTTTGAAAATAGATGAACCGGATAATTTCGTTTTTAACAATGCTGCTTTGAGACTGACCCGTTAAAATGGTTCATGCACACAATAAACATAATTTATGTAAACCAACTAAAATAATACAGATTTAATGCAAAAAATTAGGCGGAATCATGAATATGAAATAATATCTTATCGTCTATCTGAAATTCCCGGCAAATCAGGTCTCCTAAGACGATTTGTTGTTAGTATCAAAAATGTGACTATGTGGTAATTTTTATGATAAAATTTAGAAGGACACGAATGGGTGCCCTGCAACTGTTAGGAATTCCTGCTTTATTTATAAGGATGTCTATGCAGACAGTTCTTGTTATTTTATATTTTTGTAGAATAAACAAATGCAGTTTATTGAAAACCCTTGTCTGCATTTTAATCTGGACTGTAATTTCTTCGCAACGTATAAACTGAATATTTTTTATGTTTAAGAAATTTAGTAAATAAGAGTTAATACATTTCTCAAGCATCAGAAGAAAGTCACAGTGACTGCAAGATATCATGATTAATTAATTTCAAGTATTTATTTTGCATAATTCTTTGTCAATATTAGAAACTGATGAATAAAAATGGACGAATATTAATATCTCATATAATTAATATAGTTCAATATCAATATAAAAATAGGTATTCATACGGAATAATTTTAAGCCAAGATTTTTCTTTCAAGATATTTTTTTTCAAGCTGTTTGCAGAAATTCTATTATAAGTTTCTCTATATCTTGGAAGCATAGAATATTGTAAATGTGCAGAGACAAGTGACTGGAAATTTTAAGTTGGGAAAAAAGTATGGATAACTTTTTATTGGTTTAATTACTTCAGTAAGGATCCAGCGTAACTAACGTAAGTGTTTCACGTTTTGAGAGGTGAAATTTGGTCTCTAAGTAGAAACCAAGAAAAATGTAATGGTTTTTTTTTTTTTTTTTTTTTTTTTTCAAATTTCTCAAAACTTACACATCAAATTATGAAATTAGTAGATAAAAAATTGTAGTATACAAAATGATGTTTAAAATTTTTACTAACGATCTAAACCTTTTTGTCGATGTACTAATACCACTTAATTTTTCCAGCTTTCAAAAGAAAACAGATGGCGCATTCTTCCAATTAAGTTATTTAATGAATATTCAACCCAAAATATTTCTGTATACATATAGATATTGGCGCACTAAAAACGGACGTATAAAATCCCTTTAAATGATTACATATCAATGTTAAAAACTCCATGCCAAAATAGTTCCTATATAGCTTTAAAAAGGACAAAATATGTGAAAAAATACTATGTTTTTTATGGAAAGAGCACTAGGTTTGTCTACCAGATATGAAAAAAGGAACATCTAAACTGGAATCATATGATCCTCATGGAAGGAGTACAAATATGAATCTTTTAATTAAGTTTGATGTGCAGTTAAGTAAAATCGGTTCCGAATATAAATTCTCGGTGTACTGAAAAAGTATATAAGAGAGTTCTTTGTTTAGGTTTGTTGTTGCGTTGTTAAATGAATTTAACTGCTCTAAAGCTCTTGAAAAATTTTGATGTTTTCTTATCATATAGAAAAAGGTGTATGGAATCAGCAAAATTTGGAAACAAAAGGAACCAGGAAATCCTCAAAGAATTACCAGAGTGTGTTCGCTCATAGAATACATTTTCATGACAACAATTGATCATGCCTATAGTAATAGGTGTAGCAGGTAATTTGAAATATATAACCTCTACGTTAAGTTGAACATACGAATAACTTTGATGCATAAAAATTTTGAGAAAAATTCCCATGACATAAAATATTCTGAAGTAGATTGAGTGGCGGACTTCTGAATTGGTTTCTGCAGACGAAAATGGAACAGCTAGCTGATCAACTTAAAATCTTGATTTTCCTAATCGTCAAATAAATTATCTGAATAATAAAACATAAAATTATCTGAATAATAAAATAAACTAATGTTAATAATTTTGTGAAATATATTTGGTCATACTTATAAATGTTTTATAACGTTCACTTAAATTTTATAATAGTTATTAAATAAATAAGTATTGAAGTTATACACAGTTGAGTCACAATGCTGTAACGTCCCCCGGAAGTTAACATGAATACAGTTGTGCCCAATGAAGAGGAAGACTGATAAATCTGTTCATTGGAAAGTTTAAAAGGGTGGTTTCAAAATATATGTTCACATATCAACATTTACAGTGATGTGATTCAATAGACATTGAAAAAGGTGTGATTATCCTGTATAGAGCAGGTGGCGACAGCAATTCCGAAACTTCAGTTTCCTTGAAATGTTCACTTAGTGAATGTTTATCTAGGAGAATGAAGATGATATGCAATCAAGTGTTATACACTGTTGGGTACTACGGCCTTCAGTGATAAGATTGAGCGTTAATTGAATGCCTGGTTAAGAATGATCAACATGAATGACCCAAATAAATCAGCCGTGATTCAGAAAGCTAACTAGGATTCTGTGCAGCGCACTTTATTTTACATTAGCTTTCGCAGTAAACATCTGATTTTAACACCCTTGTTGACAAGCGGGTACTACAAGAAACGTCAGCCCTTTTCATTACTGTACACATAGTGGACCTTGAAATATAGCAAATAGCTTGCTTTTTTTCGGACCAGTCTCATTCTACCTAATGTATGGATCGATAGAGCTGCCGTATTTGCGGGGACGTCAGAAAACAAATTCCCATAAAACATTGTTGGGTATTAACAAGGTGGAGAAAGAAAGTTGATGGTTTGAAGATCATGTTTTTTGTTATGATTTCAGCCCATTAATTAATATGGAAAGACCTTGACAGATGTGCCTACTTATCAATTGTTGACGATCACGACAACTGTATACCGTGTGAATGCAAACATATCTCAACAGTGTAATGCTACCTGTCCTATCTACAATGTCCATACATGGTTCAATATACACGAATAAGTGTTCTAATTACTACCCTGGCCACTAAAGTACCCAGATTTTAATCCCTATGGTAGAGCCGGCCTTTTGTCTGAAAGGAACCAGGTGCAAGAAACCCTTTGAATCCCTAAATTTTTAGCTAAGTAACCCCCCTCCCGAACATGGGCATATTTATTTAATGTGTGATTTTGTTTTTACTATTAATTACTTCAGGAAAATTACAACTTTTCCAGTTTTTTTTTCTTTTTCGATACTTAGTACAGCAAGAGCATTTAAGCATTACACCTATATGCTTGATCCTTTATTAGCTTTAATTTTCTGATAAAGGATTCAACTTTTATTATAGAAACTGGCAATGTAAATTTTTTTAACATAGTTAATACATTTAGAAATAAATCATTGTAATTATTAATTAGTATATATTGCAATATGTGATGAACGTTATTTACATACTCCTCATTCCAAATCAAATCTCATTGCAAAGTAATTATTTGGCTTATGTTTTCATTTGCATCGTTTTTACAAAACGTTACACCATTTTTTAAACAATTTTCTAATTCATTTTTTGCTAAAGTATTCGTGTCAGTGATTATTTAGAAGTACTTTGAAATCCGCCTTCTATCTGCACAATACCAGAATACGTAACAGTACCAAAATATAACATTTAAATTTCTCAACCAAGTTTTCTACTATTTCATCCTCCGTTGTTTCGAAATATATATGTTTTTTCTTTTTCGAATTACTCTTAAATTTGGTATTCCAACTTTAATTTTACCGACTAAATTAAAAGCACAAAGAAAAACAATTCTTTTTATTTGAAATAATTTATTAATAGCTAATTTTGGATAACATTGTAAAAAATTCTGTTAAACATTAAAAAACGTCATTTCTTTATTTAACCTAATACACTTTTAGCTTCAGAACTGCTGTAATATTATTATTTGCTATAGTAATATAACAGAAGTTTAATCCTCTAGAGGATTATAAGTTTACTCAAACTGTATATACATTGCTTTAATGTTATCTATTTTTGACTTTCCAACTTGTGTTGCATAATGGTTTGATAGTAATGTTTAAATGCTTTTGTAGATTTTCCCATCTTTTTGTAAATGCAGAAAATAAACAATACTGTCATTGAAATAACCAAAATAATGTAATATATGGTGCTGGAAGCAACATCACAAATTAATAAATTAAAAACGTATGATATGCCAGGCACACATATTGCATGAGAGCAATAAAGAAATTTTTTCTAAATTTTAAACTTTCATGTTTCTACCGTTGTCGTATGCCTGGCCACTATAATCCCTAACATGTAAATAATGCTTACTTAATAGATCACCGTATAGATCCTTTACTAGTCCTTCTTCAGTCGCACCAGTTACTTTATTAAACTCTATAAATGACTCATTTATACTTAATCTTTTCTCTTCAAAGTTTATACAGCTAATAAAGACCGAAGTTAGTTTTTTATGAGAAATATCAGAAATAGAATCCATTTAGATATTGTAATGCGTAGCTGCATCTACATTATCTTTAATTTTTGTTAAGAATTTCCTTCCCTAAGGTAGGAATGATTTGATCTTGTAATGTATAAATTAAATCATTAACAATTTAGTTTCTGAAATTTTTATTATGTTTATATGATCCATAGGCACAGAGTCGTATTTTGTAATTCGATTACACTTAAAAATATCCATTATTAGGGGTTCCTGATACTACAAAGGTTTCATGAAGGGGAGGATTAATACACACTAAAAATAGAATCACATTTTAAATTCTTTGAAATAATAATTTAAGTAATGCTCTTTCCTTACTTATTTTAATGTGGATTTGTTTTATCAACAGTCGAACATAAATTTAGTCGTTATAGCAATTCTTTCCACAGTGTGCTTTGTTAGGAGTTGATAGTTTAATTGAGCGTCGTTTTACTTTTTGTTTAAGTGACTTAATTTAAAAAAACATACACAGACGCACTATTACATTAGATATAGACAAAAGTAGATAGCCGAGGATTTACTTGTCATTTGAACTCGTCTGAGCCTCGATTTCTGTTCGCAGGGCACGCTGCTTTGTCTTAACATGTCTGAAAGGGATTTTTTTATTCATAAATGAACTTTTTCCTCCTTTTTATAGATATTAATGCGATTTTTGCCTAATAAAGGCGTCAGTCGATGCTCAGCCATGGAAACAAGCTTGTAGATTTTAAGTATGTGTAACATTTTTACTGTTCAGAACACTATTCCAATTCTTTAAAACGGTCGGGGTCCCTCTCAGACATGGGGGCCGGGTGTATAGCACCCGCTGCACTCACCAGATAGCCGACTCTGCCCTGTGGAAATATGTGCGAACATTTCGATCGAGACATCTAACGGAAAGATCCTCTACCTGCAATTTTGGAGAATTGTGTGATGCTCTGGTGCCCATAATCTATGTGCTGCTCATAATAACAAATGCCAATAGCCATCTTTCAAGAATACATTGAATCTATACCGAATCTCTTAGATGCTATTTTGGCTACAAGAGGGCGATATTAAGTAGGTGGTTATAATAATGTGATCGACTATGTAATATTGTATGCAGATGTGGCATTTTGGAGACAACAGATAAATAAAAGTTATATTTTCAAAGAGTTAAGAAATTAAAATGATTGATCTAAAATAAGTTATTACCAAATTAAAACTATGTTGAAATAAAAAAATAAATTTTCCAATTTATTAAAAAAGGAGATTTAGAATGCGCACTTCCTAAGGAACATAAATTACTTAAATATACCAATACGGGGAAAATCTTTCTCTTCAATCAGTAACTACTCATACTATATGATATTTCTGTAAATTCTGAACAAGGAAAGTCGTATCTTTTTTTCTCCTTTCGAGAAAACTGGATGAGAAAAAGAAAGAAATCTTCTGCATTCAAAAGTTTTAATTAAAAAACATAATTATAAATGAGGGTAATAGCAAATGGGCATATAAAACTACACCAAACATTGAAATTTTTCTCCTCAAACCAGTAAAAGGTCAATTGGAGTAGAAAATGTATTTATGAAGAAGTTTAAGTGAACATCCAGTTCTTTTTTGTTTTTTAACGTACGCGATGGAACATCTGCAAATTCTCAAAAGAAAAAAATCTGTATGCTTAAAATCATTAAACATATCAGAGTTTGCATCATTGAATACAAGACTTTCACCAATGAGATGCTTCTAAGATCAGAAATAAATGAGAAAGACCCTACCATTCATTTCAGCCACAGCTAAAAACATTTATTTAGGGTTTATTACTAAATACAAACATGGGTTGAAAATAAATTTAATCCTGAAGAACAGGGTATGATTATGAAAAAGTATTTTTAGTTCGTATTCGAACAACACAGCCACCTCCTCCAGATTCCCTTTCGAACATGATTTTCTTATCCTGTTTTAAAGGTTGCAGCAATACATGTGGATGTGGAAAGTTGGGGCTCCATTTCTCCATTGCTTGTGCAATAGGTCGAAGGCAATCCTGCTTAAATGTCCTATCAGCAGAAGAACATTCTGAAAGTGAACCAATCATGCGCAATGAAGAAATAGTGACACATGAGATAGACCTGCCATAATTGTTTATTAGTTCTTAAAACTAAACACAACCAACAATGTTCTATTAAGACGATATAATATAATAAATACAATGGCCCTGAAAAAGTGTCTTTTTGTATTTTTTCTTCGATAACAACAAAACTTTCTCTCATAACTTGTTAAATCATTATAATAATTACATCAAAATTAATTGTCATAGTAAATTGGTTCGAATTTCATGAAATTCAGAGCTAAAAATATAAATGACAACCCAATTAATGAGATTGAAAAAGAATAGTTTCTTGATCATGTCTTTCTTTCTAATGAAAATATCAAAAGGAAAGCACGCAACAGAAATTTCGAGAAAATATTTGCATCAATCCTATGTATATATTTTTGAATGAAAGCATGAATTTAATATACCATATGTTTTTTTCCTTAATTCAATTTTTTTTAAAAAAGTGATAAAATAGCCTGGCACTGTTTAGGAAAATCAAAATAATATTTACTAACTACACTATCTACAAATTTGGACACTCTTGCAAATTAGGATATATGTGGTCCTGATCTACGTCATACCTTCTGTACATAAATATTGTGTAAAAAAACCGCAGTGGCATTAGCCGCATGCAAAAGGTCGGATTTAATTGACTTCAAAAAAATGTGCAAATGTCGGATATAAAAAAAATGTTGAATCTTAAGGAGCATATCTAGTGAGTTAAACTTTCAAAAATCGACACTGGCCTATTAAATGAAGAAGTGGAAGGTGAATGGTGATTGTGATTGTCGGGATGTGCTTCTGCTCCGGAAACTAAAGAAAGTAAGAGATATAGACGACAATGCTGTCCAAAACTCTCCAAACCGATGAAACGCAAATTCCAGAAATTCCAATAAGCATCCGTGACTGTACTTTTCTTGAATATCATCCGAAAGAAAGCCCACTTGCTTGGTTATCATGATTATGCAGCCACTCATAATCCTTTCATAATAAAATCTAACTACTCTTCCCGGTTGATGCGGTGCCAGGCGCATCGAAATTAGATGGTTACCGGTTCTTCAGATGATGAATCAATCTCTACCAGACGGAAGACAGTTTCTAGGTTTGGTGTATACATGGGGAACATCTTTTGACAGAATGTATTATGCCTATAGTAATGCTTGTAGGAGACTGGGAACCTTGATCTCGACACATGGTAAGTTTAATGCCGACTCCTATTCCAGTATTAGATAAAAATGGGCTTATATGCTGTGACAATAAGGGTTGGATCATTGTAATTTCTAGGATGACAACGCCACTTGTTGTTACGAGATCCAACATGTATTGATATGATAACATGGGGTGAACTAACCAACCTGACATACCCAGAGGTCAAGGCTGGAAGCATGTAGGAAACTTCTGGGACGAGTTGGATCGCCGAATTAAGTAGTGCAGCAACTGTCCAAAATCGGTGAAAGAACATACATGTCTTTTCTAAGCTGGCTGGAAGAAAATATCACTGTCGCTCATCCAAATATATATGGATCGCATGACCCGGAAGGTTAAGACCTACATTTGTCACAAGTGGAGAGCTCTACCAACTACTGAATATGAATAAATTGTTTTTATTTTTTTCAAAGGTGTCCAATTTCTTATTGATAGATAGTGTATATATATGAAAGTTATTTCGGCATGAATCTAATAATTCGGAACCGTTGTCAATTCAAGAAGGTGGGAAATAACCGGAACTTCATTCTTAGCTACCATGCCACACTAGCGATTTGTGTTTGATGCACTACAATATATATAATATAAGAGTAAGTGTTTTTTGTTTAGAACCTTTATCAGACCAACTTATTTGACAGTATATGACATAATTAAAAAAAACATGATTTTTTTTGAAAACTTAAAAAAATAAAGCTTAGTTTTGACAATAACTAGTACTTATGGTTATGTAAAATGATATATATTATTGATATTCATTTTACATTCAATTTTATACTCCACAACTAATTGATTAACTATTTTTGGAATTCGATACATAGTTTTTAATTTATTTGAAAAACGTGAAAAAAAGTCACACCTCATTTCACTTCCTCATTTCACCTTTAGAGGTCACAATTCACCTTTCAATAGGGAGGTAAACTAGAGATATTCATGCTGGATCCTTTTTTATAGTCATCAAAGCAATAAAACTTTATCCTTACTTTTTTCTGGCTTAAAATCTCTCATTACTAGTTATAATTAACTAGTAATTCCAAGATAAATATTTGTATTCACCCTCCCTAATAAAAACTAGGTAAGTTTATAATATGTTTTCGAATACTTTTGATGCATCATTTAAAATGATATAAATATTAGTGAAGGTATAGGCATAGATGAGTATTATTGTTATAGGCATATATAAAAATAATGGATACACTAAAAGGACATAGGTATTAATAAAAAAAAGTGTGTTTAAAAATTTTCCGAAAAAATGCAAAAGATATTTGACTACTATATGATCATTTGAACTATATGATCACTATACATTACTATATGATCATCATACAATTCAAAAGCAATTTACATTTTATTAAAAAAATTGAAATTAAAAATATTAAGTCCACAGTCAAAATTTTCGTCTTAATATATTTTCTATTTCTTGAATTTTGTGCTAATATATTACAAAGAAAATTAGTTTCTAGATTTCTAAAATATTCTATCGTGTAAGATATTTTTAATAAATGATTTACGAATTAGAATCTGTCAGATGCATCTGGAAACTTAAATCTCAGATTTCTGACAACAAGATCATTAATTTTCAAGCGAATAACCGTAAATCAATTCACTCTCAGGCGATATATGATTGATGATTCTAATCTGAATTTCATTTTATGAAACCACTGATTCGCCGCCTATCAATATTGAGATGTTTATTTCAATTCCATCTGAAATATGCATTTGTCAAGAGCTGAATTAAGAAGTGAAAAATATTATTAAAATATAAAGATTGATTAGGATTCAAAGTGCAGATATTTGTTTTTGTTTGTTTTTATCATTTAGGTTTTATCTCTGTCTATGTGGATATTTGATTCTGAAACATTTTGTATATATATTTGTAATTAGTAAACCTATAGTCCAAATGTGACGTTAATAAATCAAATACAAAATTTTACAGGAATAAAATAATAGTCACGAGGTTGATAAATAAAAAATAGAAATAGCCATTTCGAGTAAAGAATATACTTTTAATGATATTTCTGGTAAAGAATGTGTTTGTAATAATATTTCTGGTAAATAATAGGACTGTAATAATATTTCTGGGAAAGAATATAATAGTAATAATAATTCCATGGGCCTATTTTCAAATATGATTATCTGTAACAGATATAAATGTTTAGGGTGTTTTGAAAGAAAAAAAATGCATCAAAACTATAAATAATTATACTAAAAATCTATATCACATTTAAATAATATAATTTAATATTTTGTAATTTATTTTTAATATTTTTTAAAAATAGTTTAATATGAACCAGTAAAATATTTCTGTTAAACCAGTTATAACTATCTCCTCAGGATCATTATGTAATGCATCTCATTTTTGCTAAATATTTTAAAATTAGTATAATATATTTGTTAACATCTGTCACAAAAATTTAAAAATATATATGTATCTGTTTACTTGTATGATTTCTGAATTTTAAGTAATGTATCTATTAAAACTGATATGACAATGATTATTTTCCCACTATATTTAGCTTTTTCCAATTTAGTTCAAAATTATAAACTGACACGTACATTTCCAACCAAAATTACTCAAATTAAAATTTAAATATTCAGAATACATACTTGGAGGGTCGAAACAACCAGTTCCGTCAAAGCCGCAGGGTGGTTCATCCAAAGGAGCTTCCCACATAATATCAACATCCAGTAATGTGAAAATCTGAAATAATTCGTTATTATATACTTTTGCGTGCAAAAAGTCTAAAAAATGTATTGAAAAATGATTAATTGTGAAATGATTAATTTTCATTAACAATGAATGGTAGTTTAATAATGTGAATCCAGATACCAGATCTATATTAATAATCAAGATGGATATTTGTAGGCGTATTGCTACTCTACAGTTTGGGCTACAAAATACGGCAAAACAAATTTTTTAGGGTGGGGACATTCTTGTGGCACCGAGTTCTTCGAAATTTTAATCAATTAATTAATAAAAAATTGAACATACTTTTGAATTGTTTTTGAAAGAATATCAATAAATATTGCGGCACTAAAATAATTTTTACATTGTTTTGAAATTTAAAAAATTCCCTACAGTGCCTCTTTACCAAATATCAATTTCCTGTTTTCAATATTTAAGAAAAATTACCAGATTTCTACAAAAATGAAACTCAAATCGTTTTCAATGTCGAAACTAATATTCCCTTTTTGTCTTATCCCCTATTGTTTATGAAGAATGTTTATGCTACGACTAATTTATGTAAAATGCTATTTATTAAAAAAATTAGTTAGATACACAGCACAATGAATGTAAAGCTAAAAAGCTTTTAGATGCCAATCAAATTTTGAATTTAAAAATAGTTTGCTGAGAAGAGTCATTAAGAGGACTCTGAAATTGAATTTTCAATATAAAATTTCGCTGAAGCGAACCAATTGATAAACTCAGTAAATATATCTAATCCGGAACAAACATGTTATTACGAACATATAATTTCATTTCTCTAAATAAATTCTTATAACATTTAAAAGCGGGATCTATAGGTTATCATGCCAAACTCCTCTGATCTTGATTTGGGAACAAAAAAGTTGAGGTTTTAGATTATACAAGAATTAGAGTCTTATCCCCCATTAGGATCTGTTGATCCTTTTTTATCCCCTGGTTTGAAATCAATGTGTCTTTGTGTGAAATCACTACGAATATCTAGTTTTGTCGTGATTCCTGATATTGGCTATTTAAGACTTAAACCAAATACAAAGTGAAATCTCCATGTTTCATCTTCATTCCGTTAGATAATATTAAACTCGCTTCATAAGCTTTCCATAAAAGCAGTTTTAATTCCGAAATCCCTTAAGAAAAGTTTAATAGATAGATTCAAAGCATTGCAAAGCGGTTGTGACAAATTCTTTAATTATTCGGCTTGACAATCAGTATTTGAAAGAAAATACTCTGTGATTTATTTGCATATTTCTTATCTGAATTATTTACTTAAATACATTAGATTAACATTATTTCTGAATTGCATGGGAAATAGTAGGTCAAGAATAATCTATTATAGTCATGTACAAAACATGACTATATAAAGCATTCAATTTTTTTTTTTTTTTTTTTTTTTGCTTTTTAATCAATTGCCTGAATTTTTATAGCATAACTTTTAGTCTCAATGAATTCTTTCAAATTTATACACATAAAGCTATTAATTAAATTGCAATAATAAACCAAATTCTTTCTCTAAGGTTTAATAATGGCATGATTAATTTTCCCCGAAATACATTTTACCTTATTGATAACTACCATAAAGACGAAAGAATATGTAAAACAAAGCTTTCTAAATCTCAGGATTTAATTAATACAATTATACGCTTGTTTAAGAAAAGAACTTATGAAGCTTTATTGTTCACAAGACGGCAAAATGCTCTAGAATGTTTTCGGTATTCGTCAAGAAAAGGGAGAAAATAAAAAGAAATGGAAAGTGCAGAAAACAAAGAAAATGTCTGTCCCGTTTTTGCCGCATAAAAGCACATTGGAACAAAGAGAGTGTATACATTTTATTAAGTTCATAAAATGACATTTTGCCTTCACAAAGTATTCTTGTCTTCTTTCACAAAATTCTGATGTTCCTATTCGTATGAAGTATAAAGAGCGTTGGATTATTATTTTTGGAGATATTGTCCTTGAAGTGTGCTTCTGAAACAATAGTGGCTGGCTTTACTACACTACTTTTCAATTTTTGGAGTTTCTTTTCCTATTTTCGAGGACATTCATAAATGTTATAAATACCTGGAAGAATGGACTGAAGACAGTTTTATTGTGGTTACATAATCAAAACATTTAATTATGAGGATTCTATTATTTATTTATTCTGCAATGTAAATGTTATATAAGAGTGGAAACGTAAAATAATAATAATAAATCATTAAATTATTTAATATTTTTGTAGTAAATTTGTACGATTTTCATATTTTTGGTGAAAAATTATTAGAAAACGCATTTTGATCTAACAATATTGGTATTTGATATTGGATCTAATAGTATTAGAATATAATAATGAATTCAATTTAAAAAGGCATTTTGCTTATTTCACTTATATTTCATTTTGTAAATGCCTTTTGAACTTTGGTTCGTTGAAGAAGAAAACTATTCCATGAAAGATGATAAAGAGTTTTTGTGGTTTTGAAAAATATAGTATATTTTATACACTACTATATTTATCTTGAATTCGGTTTTTGAAATTTTATATTGCTTGAGTGAGGAAATATGTAGCAAACACTTGTATTTATGTTCATATCAGTTTCTCCTATTTCATATTAAACACAACAGGGGAATTAATTAAAAAAACTAGAAACTTTGAATGTTTTATTATAAATATTTTTGGTTCTGCCGCTTTTAACAGATTTTTCAAAATTACGTTTTTATTGGGTTAAATCAGGCATCAGTTTTTATATTCCTGATAATTTATAGCTTTTAAAATTGATTCTTCAAAATTACGACCACACAGGCTAACGTATGCAACTATGTTTTACTTCATTTAGATTCTTGACAATTCGACAGGGACAATTTTAGGCTTGACAAAATTTTGTTCATAAAAAATAGATTAAAATTTAGAGAATTTATTTCTACATTTATACACTTACAAAATTTCGTTCATTAAAAATAAATTTCAAATTTAAAGATTTCATTTCTAAATTTATGCATCTATAAACTTTGTTCATCATTCATTTAAAATTCTTACGTTAATAATTTTTTTTTAAAAAATTCTCAAGATATACATTTTATATTAAAATTTTTGATTAGTTCAATTACATTCACTAGGAAAAAAACATACAATTTTCCATGTCATAGATATATAAAACAACATGTTACTGAAGAAAGAAAATCGAAAAAAATTCAATTTATCCACTGGGAAGCTTTTTGAGTAGATTAGCAAAATACCTCACACATTTTTCTTCGCTTCAAAGCAAAACAGAAGAAAGAGAATACAGAATTTCTACTAAGTTCACGAAATGGCTTTATGACTACATGGAGAGCGGTGTTTTGTGTTTCCTTTCAGAAGATCTTGAAGGCTCATTTCACGCAACGCACGAAATACAAAAGACTAGTTTTTGTTAAGATTCAGCCCCAAAAGTGTACTGTGCAATAAAGTGGTGAAATGCTCTGAGTTATTTCCCCTTTGAAGAGTTTTTTTTCTTTTTTTGGGAGGATGAAATTTAAATGATTTTTTTTCTTGAAGTTAGTTATAAAACTTTTATTAATAAGCTGCATAAATAAGCAGCTTTTTTAACGATCATGATTAGGCTGATTTCTTGTTACAGAAGAATTCAAATCTTCGACCTTACATTATGGAAAAATGTCACAGGTTTACTATATTTTTAATGATTTATGATAATAAACAAAGTTCATTTCATTTCATTTTTGAAAGTTTTGATATAAACATTTTTGGTTCAGCCGCTTTTAATAGATTTTTTCAAAATTACGTTCTTACTGGGTTAAATCATGCATCAGTTTTTATATTCCTGATTATTTATAGCTTTTAAAATTGATTCTTCAAAATCATGACCATAAAGGCTAATGAATGCAACTATTTTTATATTCTTGACTATTCAATAGAAGAGACAATTTTAGGCTTGACAAAATTTTGTTTACTTAAAACTTAGACAATGCATTTCTACATTTATACACTTATAAAATTTCTTTCAATGTAAAAAAAATTAAAATTTAAAGATTTTATTTTTAAATTTATGCTTCTATAAACTTTGTTCATCATTCATTTAAAATTCTTACAACAATAATTAAAAAAAAAATTTCAAGACATAAATTTTGTATTAAAATTTTTGATTATTTCAATTACAGATTTTCTAGGAAACAAAAACATAAAATGCAAATCTTCGACCTTACATTTTAGAAAAATATCACAGGTTTACTATATTTTTAATGATTTATGATAATAAACAAACAAAAAAAGCTAATTTCATTATTATGAAACCAGGAGTAGAAGTCTCCACAAAACTTTCTCGTACATTCGCTTATAAACTTGTCATGCCAGAATGTGTCACATGAAATTCGTGTACAATATGTATGAAATTTAACCTTTTGACTTAGATTTAGTAGTTTTACTGAATTTATTGTATCATCTTTGGTGAGTTTTGCATCAGAATGAGTACAACAGAATGTGTAGTTCAAATGTATAATCGATCTAAATTTGTACCGGTACTGGATGGTATATATTTTTTGCCGTTAATTTTATTTAGTATATATACTTTTGAATAATATTTCTAATATGAAAAGAAGTAAGCGATAGATTATTCATTCATCGACATGTATTTTGCGAAAGAAATTGCTCAATCATTAAAATTCAACTGGTTAAAAATTTATTTTAAATCCCTTATTTTAAAGCATGTGATATTTGACTGTTTGCGCACACATTACATTAAGAAGTTTGCTATTAAAATGCCCTATGTTAATGAGCATCACACTGTTTTAAACCACCTCTTCGCCTGCACGCATAAAATGCTACATGAATTCCAGCATTAATGTAACATAACAGCAGCAGTGGGAAATGTGCCTGAGATGCATCCGAGCGTGTTAAAGAATCATGAGCTCGATGAAACTGTAGAGCGGCATCTTCGATCGAAACGACTCGTGAAGATGCACGATGTGTGAAATGGTACTACAAAACTGATATATTGGGTGAGAAATTCTCACGGCCTTCTGCTGCAAGTTGGTTTAGAGGATTCTTAGAAAAGATTCTCAATAAAAGTGCATCACGCTAACGACAAGAAGTAATTGAAAGCCTTGAAGAAACGAGATTATACGAAGAATTAATTTTTGAAATAATGAAGATTGTGCCGAATTTTTGCAGAAAATACCAATAGCTTAAAACAGTTATAGTAAAATTAATTGATTATCAATTACAATTATTGCTGATTCTATCGGAACTCTATCGATCTGGATCATATTTTCTATTTAGATAAGGTTTTGCTTTTTAAGTTTATTTATGTAAGTGCCTTTTCAGAAGAAATAAGATTTTACACAGAGAAAAATATTTCATTTTAATAATCAACCATTGCAACTTTTTACTATCTACTCTACTGATAACAGCATATAGCGCCATCTCGCAAAATTTTGTGGTTCTTGCATTGCTGCATTGCTAAATTGTGCTAATTGCTAAATTGCTGCTGCATTGTTCTTGCATTGCTAAAGTAACAACGTAATGGAAACTCAAAAGTTTGTAAGATGCCGCTGATGAATATGAAATGAGGTAATATCGAAAAATATGCATATGTAATCAGTATGCAATTCGAATTTATATATTTTCTCCGAAAAAATACGATTTTACAAAAAACTACCAACCGAAGCACGGTCCTCCAGATATTATTACAAATTCAAATAAAAAAAAATCATATGATCGCAAATTGCTTGCTTCGATAAGGATGAAATTCATCAAGAAAAAAACCATGAAAAAAACTTTTTTTTATTAGAGAAATGGTTAGGAATTCAATCCACTCTATGCAAAATTTTAACACAGATCCAATTTATCTATGTAAAAATATTACAATCAATAGACAATCTTTGATAATTTGATTTGTGTTACCAAGAAAAGATTTAAATTTAGGAAGAAAATATTCTCGTTACTTAATAGTAACATTTTCTTCATTCAAAACGACAGATTTATTAAAAATAAGACGGATCCAATTAAATTAAAAAGATGATAGTTACGTATTACCGCAACCATATTGGCAACACTGAACAAAATTTAATGTCACAATTAATAAAATTCGAAATTAAGACCCTTAGACATGTGCAAAATTGGGATCTTATTTTTGGAATGTTATCTTGAAAATTTCAAGATTGCGATAGCACATAAGTACAGAATATTCAAGGTAGGAGATATCAAAAAGATTTAACATGTAACTTACAGAATACAACAGTACATTTTGATAATTTGAACACTAAATATAAAGTTAGTCAGTTTGAAATATTAGGTTGTTCGGAAAGTAATTTCGTTTTTTCCTGACAAAGGATTTAATTGCATTTTTCGCACCCAATTTCATACTTAAACCGCAAAATCATTTTATGTTTTAAGAGCTGATATAGCAAGGCTTGAGTGTGAAAGAGTGCAGCTGATTCTTCGCAGTAGTTTTTGGATGGTGCCCTTTTAAATATGGAGAGCAATAAACAGCATTTTCGTCATTTTTTTTTCTTTTTTGCTATAAAAGGTAAAAATCCTGTTCAAGCCAGAAATAAATTAGTCAATATGTGTGGAGAAGATGTGTTAACAGTACATCAGTACCAGAACTGATTTGCAAAATTTTTCCTTCAAATGAGGAGGCCAAAAACCTCCTCGATCAGTTTTTTTTACAGCAAAGACCAAAACTTTTATGAGCGTGTAATCATGTTACTACCAAAAGGTATTAGACCAGAATGGCAAAAGGTATTAGACCAGAATGGCAATTTTATAATTTAATAAATAATTTATTCATTAAACGAAAATTTCTTTTCATTTTGACACAAAAATACGAAATGACTTTCCGAAAGACCCAATAAAATTTTATTGTTTATATTATAATAAAAGACAAACAAGATTTTTTTAAATTCTAAATAAAGGAATACATAATTAAGCTTTTACTTCCTTAGTGCTATGAATAACATCCCAAAACGTACAAGAACTTCTATTTATCTGAAAGTGTATCATGGTAAATCATTTCGTTACAGACTATGCAAAATTCCAGAAATGATATTAAATCACACTATCAGTAAAATAGTTGTGAAAAATCTTGATTAACTTCTGAACATGTATCCTTGTTGAAGAAAAACAAAAATGGTACTTAGATTATATTTCATAAGAGTTATGACTGTTTTGCTTATAATGATTTATTAAATGTACAGGAAATATTAAATGGAATGAAAACGAATCAACCAAATAAAGGACATTTTAAAAAGAATTAGACTAATTTTGACTGCTTTTATACATTTATCAATACAATATCCTCCCATATATGAGAAGTCATGTAATATATTAAAAAGTATATATCTTAAGATAAAAGTAAAATATAATCTATCAACAATTTCCACTTATATGCAACTGAATAATAAGAATGCTCCCTTCGAATTATGTCCATCTAACAATGATAATAAATGCAATGCATTATTCAAGAATTATAAAAATATATATTAACAAGGACACAATAGTAATTTTTTCCAAGTGAAAATCGTAAAGGAAACTTAAGTCTTAAAATAGCGCTGGAATTCGTTTTAATTTGAAATTTCAGATACGAAAACTTTATATTTGGATATTTATTGCGTTATTTTTTCATTTATAACAAGTTTATTCAATTAAAAACAATTTTCATTTTTCATAAAATATATTATTTCTCCGAAAATAATGAGAACGCAGGTTTTTAGAGTTAATATTTAAAGTTCAGAATGCATTGTAAATGCGAATAGAACAACAAAGTTAAAATGGGTTGCATTTAACCAAGATGTTAAAAATAATATTTAATACTTGATTGATGGTTCTCTAAATTGCAAGTCTTTATTTCTAATGTGTAGGATATTTAAAAAATACACATAATATATTATGCTTAGCAAAAAAAAAAAAAAAAAAAAAAAAAAAAATTGTGAAAACTCGTTTTTTTATTAAGTAATAAAAAGAGTAAGTGCATAATGAAATTTAATTTTTTCCCATTAAATTATTAAAAAACAATTAAATTATAAAATTTCGTTTTTTAATAAAGTTATAAAAAAGAAATTAAATTATAAAAATTCACTTTTCATCAAATTATTAAAAACAATAAAATTATGAAAATTCCTTCCTTCATTAAATTATAAAAAGTAATAAAATTATGAAAATTCGTTTTTATTATAAAAAAAGTAATTAAACTATCAAAATAATTTTTTTTCGTAAGGGAATATCATTATTTCTCCTTACACCCTTCATATTAATTTCTTGAACAAAATAGGGGATAAATTGTCCATCACACGATAACCCACTATTTTCTCACTGGAGTTCACTATCATAACAAAGAGAAGGGAATGATCTATAGAATCTGTAGTTCATGAATAATAAAAAGCAATAAAAAAAACATCTTTCAGTTCATAGAAAATTAGTAATGAATGCATTTATGATAGGAATGCTTATCTATTCATTTAGAAAAAAACACATGGGTGTGTCTCAGATAGCACCTAAATCAACTTTTTATAAGATTTTTATCATAAAAATGTTCATTAATAATACCAGTTGTAAAAATGCATATTGGAGTCACTGTAATTAAATAATTTTGCAACTCTGGAAACTATATAAAGTAGTCATTTATATAATCAATGACAACAAATTGCTAAAGTGGAATTACATCTGAATGATAAGTATCCAAATTCGTAAGAAAGCTCAGTTTCAATTTTTTGAGTTCAGAAAGTTATTATTTATGTTTAAAAATGTATTTAAACTGAACTTTTTATATTTTTGTATGCACTTATATAAAAGAATAAATACCACAAAAATTCAATGATAAAATAATATTTATTAATGAAAAATTACAAAAAAAAAACCTTTCTATCTTAAAATGCTTTTTAAATTATCAAATGCAATTGACCAATTTACTATCTTCTTTTACATAATAATAAATAAACATTGTTTATTGGTTGAAGTAAAAGTTGTACAGTAGTTAAAAATAACTTTTGAATAATTTATATGCTCAGTTTAGAATATATTGTTTTAGAATGTTGGCCATTGTTTTCAACTTTAAAAGATAAATAATTTGACAGTTTATTATTATTTTTTAAATATTTTAGCTCTTACTCTAGAAAGAAACAAATTGCAAATATGTAGGAATTCGTGCAAATATTGATAATAGAGTTTCAGTTACCTTATTTTAGAAAGAACATTCTATTGAAGAATTCTATTGAAAAAAAATCACTTTACATTTTTTTACGAGGAAACAAAATATCTTCACATTTTTTTTAAAGTTTTGCAGAGTATTTCTTGAGCATTATCTTATTTTTTTAAAAACTCTAAATGTGGAAAATAATAATTCATTTATCACCTTGCTGTTGGTTATCATTTGCTAGAATCTAATATTTAATATTACTGTATTACTGTAATATATCTAATATTTAATATTATAATAATTGAATGCTTCTTCAATCTGCGACTTGGAGGTAACATTTTAGCCATCAAGGATCTGCTTTTTAGACAAAACAATGGAAAAGTGTTTAAAATGGTTCTTGAATTTAATCTCAAGAATAATTGCTACATTGGAAATCAATATTTAGCAATGACTTAACATTATCTAAATTTCTTACAATGGAATGCTCGACATATAAATATATAGTTTAAATATTCCAAAATATTATTTTATACATATCAAATACTATAAAAAAAATAAACTTGAAATGTTGAAAAAAAGTTTTTAAAATATTGAAAATTACTTTTTCATCGCATATTTACAGTCTCATTTCCAATTGATAATACCCGCCCAAATGCCTATGATTGGAATTTGAAAGAAAGGGTTTTTGATCAGGCAATAATAAAAGCTTTTAATTTTGGCAGATGTTATAAATATATACTAAAAATTGATAAGCTGTCCAAGGATTGAAAAGTAGGTCGTTATTTCTGATATTACCATTTTTGTTTATCAAAACTTAACAATTATGCTATCAGTACCTCCGAGTAACTTAGAAGCTAAATTCCGTTTGAGAATTTTAATCAATAAATGCATTTTTAAGTATGCATTGTTAATGTCCAATGTCACAGCTCATAAATAAATATTTTTTTCAAACAAAGAATGCTTTAAATGGAACAATTAAATTCGGTTAGTTTGAAACTACTTAAATTTTATTTTACCAGTGTATTTATCAGGTTTGGTTCAAATTTTATTTTCTTAAGCCAATAAACATATTTTCTGCAAGCCTTCTATTTATTAATTAATAAACATTTTCTTTTATGCGTCAATTTATTCCCGCATTCAGTTTTATTTAAATAATTAAGAAACGCGAGTATTATTTAAAATTTTTCTTCCACTTACTTTACAATCTAATTATATTGATATTGAGAAATCTGCAAAATTGTAAAGATAAAAAGCGTTGAATTACGTAGTGAATTTATAAAAGAAACTTCCACTTACATGGAATTGCAAATGAGGCACTACTTGTATATCTAGCATGAAAGTGAAACCTTTCTCTTGCATCGTAAATACAAAATTAATGTAAATAAAATTACTGAGTAAATCCATTTTCGAGTGGTTTAAATAACGTTCGTCTTTTCAAAGAAGATTTGCTAAATTTTTGAAACGTTCATGCAAATATTTCCTTCTTTTAAAGAATATTTCCATTTTATATGCAGTATCATTTCCTTTTACTTAACTCACCAACGAATCATCTCCTGTAGAGAGCGCCCTCCCCTAACAGTTTCAATCCATGTTATATTGAAAAAATCAAATATTACTGCATGCCTGAATATGCTTTAAAATTTTTCAAATGAGTTTGAAGGTAATCGCGTAGGACAAAAATTTGAATAGCTATCTCCCTAGATCATATAGAAATTTAAACTTATAAATATTGATATTATTGAATTTTAAGTGATGAAATTCACAGTCTTATTGAATTAGAATTGTTTAAAAAAACTAGTGAATTAGATTAGTTTTGCAAAAACATACTTTGTAACAAATTGGCGAGCTTCACACGAAGAACGAGGGCGAACGCACCATTCGTAAGAACAGGCTACCGATTGGTAAAAATAGGAACCACTCTCGCTGCTTCAGTTCCGTTTTGTATACGTACAATATATACGCATGCAATTATGATTCAAACTTTTTCTATCCTCAAAGCAGTGTAAAAATAAAAAAAATCCTTCTTTTTTATATGGTAATATTTTTTTTCTAATTTTATTATATTTTAACTTTCTTCACATCGGAGAAAAAACTATCGATACATCTCTGGGAGCTTTCGACAAAATCCATAAAGACTTTTTTTGGTAATTACCCAACGAACTATCAAAAGAAAACTGAAATAATGATAATGATGCATATTAATTAATAACGTATGCTGGTTTAAAAAGAAAAAAAGCACCAGTTTTCCCGTTTGGTAATTAATTTTCTTATTAATTAATTATATTTTTTTTTTATATAAGTGGCGCTTTCAATATGCTCCTTTATTTTCAGAATGCATCTTGTCAAATATTTCATATTGAGTGAAAATATATTCTTTGTTCTAATAATTTATTCTGCAATTTGTCAATTTTTTTAAGGTAAAAAACTTTTATATACATACATAAAACCACATTTTTATAATATAAGTTCAGAATCTAATAATCTCCATTAGAAAGTTGAGGATTAATTTGAATTAATGAAGAAAATATAAGGGATGCAGATCAAATATAAATAACTGCAAAACAATGCTATGAATATGGTTTTTAGTCATTATTTATTATTTTATGTTAATACAGTTTTTTTTCAATGTACACTTTTACAAAGCTTATAAACGCTAACACACTTTTCATACAAATTGCATGTGCAATTATTATAGTTCATAATATAATTTTTAAATTTTTTGTTTATTTTTTAATATTGCATAGTCAGATTTTATTTTTAAATCTATCAATAAATAAAGCACTAATGCATACGGCATAGCCTCTATTATTTTTTGCCAAATGTCAACAGTCAAATGTAAATTAAATTTTATATGAACTTTCAGATTGATTCATTAAATGATTACTACAACGACACTTATTTTATGCTTCGATTACTATTGTATATGCAAAAAATTCTTAGAAATGCCCTTGAAAAGGTTCACCATAATCCTTCGCATCTTTTCGGCAGAAAGAAACCTTGTATAAAAAGACATATTGAAATAAGGGTCAATAAAAAGTTTAATCGAGCTAGCACAAAAGTATGTTTAATGGTCGTTAAATGGATAACCGTTATAACTTAAGAATGGAAATTGATCGCAACTATTACCTTACAAAAATGGCTTTTTACGTTATCTTGAAACTCAAAACATTACAATTTTATTGATATCAATTTTATTTCTAAACAAATTTTTTTCTTTATTTTTAGTATATTTAAAAAATTTTAATATGTTATTAATAACAATATATTCAATGTTATGAATAAATTCAAACATATCTCACAAATATTTAAAATATTTATTTTTTAAATCAAAATATTTTTTAAAAATTGCATTCTTTAGACATTATTTCCAAATCATTATGAAATAATAGCTGATGTTTTAATAAGTTCATTACATTTTAATATTTTAACAGTCTAAAAATCAATAATTAGGGTAACCAGGGTTATTCGTCGAAGGTGGTTAGCATTAATGAAAATATGAAAGTGCTTCAAATTAATTATATAACAATTAAAAAGGAGGCGAAATTAAAATCCACATTATTGATTCCCAGATTTAACGATTAGGATAAAGGATATAATTTATCTATTATGGAAAAATTTCGATTACTCGATTTTCAAAATGATTGTCGCTTTCCTTAAGCATTTATTTATTTTTATAGTTGTGATATTACTGTTGAAACATTTGCACAAGTATGCATTTTTGAACATTCTAATATTCTACAAAAGCATATGCTAGCGTATAAATAGCGTTTCGAATATGGTTTTTTTTCTATTAATTAATTTTCTGAATCGTTAAAAGGTTTTATAGTAGACGAGAAAGAGGCAAAATGAAGAACTAGTCAAAATAAATAATTGCTTAGTTTAACATATTACTTAAACATCAGCGTCTTTCGGATCTATCGGCCCAAACTGCTAGATACTAAAAAACTTGTCTAAGAAACATAAATTTGGTTCCCATAGAGATAATTAAGAAAACCAATAATCATGCCTTCAGCTGAAATTTCCTGAGTGTAGTGCAGCTCTTGCATGTTGCGAAATCTATTTAAACCCTTCATCACATAACTAGGCTAAAATATTCCCCAAAAAGGCTTTATATTAGTTCGAGGGATGCTCAACATTAGAGGAAGGTAAAATATTGTTTAATTTAATAATTTATGATGAAAAAACTGATTTTGTATTTTATTAATTTGGGATGAGCTGGAATATTAAACACAATAATTATTTCTCAGTAAAATATTCAAGAATAAATTACTGAAAAAATTGAATTACTTAGTATTTGATGTTACATCTTCTAGGAAAACAGAATTTATGCATAGGAGATGTAACATTATCAGGGTATTTGTGATCTGGAATGTATGCAACGTTTATCAGGGTATTTTTAAAACATCAAAATAACAATAATAATATTTATACGATTAAGTTCGAAACTACAAAAAAAAAACATTCTAATAAAAAATGTGTGAAAATTTATGAAACTGATTACGGACTTCTCACCTCTGAAGACAGCTGGATTTCCAGGAATATTTATTATAATTCAATTTCAATTAAAACCTTTAAATAAAAGAATATGTACATGATTCCATCAAATTATCAGACATTAAAGTCAAGTTAATTTTTTACGTCTGCTCATTCCGTACGTATACTTTTTTAATGAAAACCAGTTCCGTGTCATTATGATTGTATTAAAAAAACAAGATATGGTTAATATATTTTCTAAGTTTTATAGACACACTTTACAAAAGGTTCTGTGTAGTTTATAAGACTATTAAAAAATAAATAAAATCATTCTTCTTCAACTTTCATGAATGAAAGAAACCCGCTTACTAAACATTCGATGAACGATGGAAACGGCTTCAATTTTAGGGCAACAATGCATTTTTTTAACAACGTCCTCGTGGCACTTTGAAAACTACATTTATATCATTTTTTAGTTATCAATCAGGAAGCGTTTCAACTAAACTTTTCACTTATCAGTCAGCTGCCATTCAGCTGCACTTTTGTTATCAATCATATAAATTTTTAACGATGAAAGAAAATCGCAAGAATCAAGATTGGATGAAACAATTATAACGATTTAAATTTCAGGGCAACAATCTAATCAACTGCTGGAAATTAGGCAAAAAAATATTTAAAAAATTGGCAACATTAAATAACAAAAATTAAACAATTATTAAGTTAGTATAATCAAAAAAGATATTTCTTAAAAATTTTGAAAGTGCAAAATATATTTCAGTGTAATAATTTTCAAAGACGGTATCGTGTAAAAACATCAAAATTCATATTCATTTTTAATTAATTCTATCCAAAATAATTTTTTAAAAATTCTTTCAAATGTGTGCATTTTTATCTTTCAAGATATATACGAGTTAAACTTACAATCATCTTTATTATTAGTAGAAATGATTATCACTTTGCATCGTCAGCTTGTACTAGTCTGACCTACAGCCTTCCGATTTTCGTACTTTTGTTACATTTATATGAATAAATATATAAACCCAACTGTTTTAAACAATTATTCATATAAATATGTAGGATTATAATTGATCTTAATATTGTCGATATTAATTTTCCATGGAAAGTATTTTAATTTATTTATTACAATCATAAATTCATGAAAATATATAAATAAAGCACCCAAAGTTCTAGAGTTAATTTATCTAATTTTATAATGTTACAATAATAATAATAATAATAAAATTCGTGGAACTTTGTTGTCCTGCTAAGAGTAAAGTCCTCGAAAAATTTCTAGAGCATTTCATACTAAAACGATTAAAAAAGATATAAGTGGAGGAAGGATAAAAAAGATCTCTTCCATTTTCTATAACATAATAGCAAACCCGAACAAAGAGAATACATACATTCTATTAAGTTCATAAAATGGCTTTATGTCTGCACAAAGAACGGTATTTTTTTTCGTCTCTTAAAAAGTTCTGAAGATCCATTTTGTAATAAGTACAAAGCATATAGGGCTATTATTTTCGATCATGGAGTCCATGAAAACAATAAAGTGGCTCACTTTTCTCAGCATTTTTTTTTTGAACATTCTTTTCATATTTTCCGGAAATTCAGAAATGTTTACATGAATGTATTAAAGAAAAATATCTTGTTTTTATAGTCTTTAAGGGTGCATCATTTAGTATCTTCATATATGAGAATGTTGTATCAAAATCATTTTTATCTGAGAAACTATAAATGTGGTATTATGAAATTTTCTTCTTGATTTAAAACGTTAACAAATTTAATCCCATTTTTATACCAATTTTCAATGTTTTATTCACTATTATTAGCTTAGTATAACAAAAAATATCTGAATATTAATTTTCTAATCGTAAAAGTATAGTGCCTTGATCTTAATAATGCCTTTTTAAATCCATAATAAAACCAGTGAATGATGAATTCATTCTAAAGGATGAATGAATTCCAGTGGATTGATTGCAATCAATTAATGAATTCTAATGAATTGATTCATCAAAATATAAAATGACTTAGAATATAAATAGAAATAAATTTAGAATATAAAGTGACCTTTGGATGAGTTAAAAGTAACTGCTGGGCGACACAGATGACACAGTGAGCGTGCAGTGTTAAAATAAAGTTTGATATTTTTGTGCTGTTATATCAATGAATTTTGCTTTTCCAAAGTAATTTTATTTAAATAATGCAATCTCTTGCAAACGTTTATAGTTATATTCTTCTTGATTGTCCCTGTTTCCTATTGCATTTCTTCATACCAGAAAACTATGAAAGTTTTTCATGATTATTTCTATTTACTTTATATTTTGTGGCTCATTAACACTAAGGCATTCTAATTAATGCATGCTAAAACAGTAGATATTTCAATTTATTTACCGAAACAGTAATTAATTATTGAAATCACACAGTTATTTTTTTATAAAATAATAACAATAGTG
>JAPMOQ010052495.1:578796-603086 GCA_026543055.1 Argiope trifasciata
AATTTATATATTTAGATATGTATATGGCCTTAAAATGTCAAAATTAGAATAAAAGATATGCCTATTGACATAAGTATTTGGAAAAGAAGAACTACTTACTAATGAAATTTTAGCTACTTTATTGATGTTAAGAAAACAGTTCAAATAAAAAAAATTTTGATTATTTATTTTTTTAAGGTAATGTAATAAAATGAAACATATTTTAGTAAGGAAAGTTTCTGTAATGATATTTTGTCAAATTTCCATTACTTTTGAAGTCTCTGGAAAACACGACTAAATAAAGCTATCATAAAATCTGTGATCTATTGATATTTGGATACTTGCATTTTTGACATTTGCGTATTAATTTTGATGAAATTTTATTGAATTCCTTTTGAGATATTACTCTTTCCTTCCATAAATCATTACGAAATTATGATTCTTCAGAAAATTCATATAAAAATATATTTCCATATTATTTTATGCAAATTCTCTGGAATCAAATGTTATCTTCAAGCCTTTTTGAGTACAAAATTGTTTTGAATAAATCAATTATTACTGGTTGTGAAGAGAGCTAAAGAAACATTTTAAACATTATTTTTATGTTAAAAAATAAGTGAATCATTCACTGTTGATTGAAAATGTCACGTTTTTTTACCTTTTTTATATAAATTTTCCCTATTATTCCCAGTTCTATCAAACGTGGATTAAAATTAAAAATTGTTTATGAATTTACAATTTCGAGGCTTCATTTCAGATCACAATTTTTTTTCCAAGTTTTTTGATGAAAAAATCTTTTTTACCACTTAAATGGATATCTTAAAATATCCTAATAGGTTAGGGGACGAAATTTTAAATAATAATGAATAGACATTTTTTATTGCAGATGAAACAGAATTGAAAGATCACTATTAGAAGAAAAAACGCGCTTATTTTTTTTAGTTTTTAAATGACTTTTTTTTAATGAGAATTTAGTAGAATTTTCAATATTAGGGAAAACAGAGTAAGCTAAAAAAGAATAGAAATATTTAATTTTTGTTTTGCCTAGATATAGCTCAAACAACAAAGGATGTAACAGATCACAAGGTAAAAAATATTTTAATGAATAAAACTGTTATGAATATTTGAAGCTACCGTTAATGATTTGTTTTAAACTTTGTCTATTTTTTTACATTTAAAATGTCTAAACGATGCTATCTTAAAATCCACGTTTAATTAAATTACACCCCCGAAAATTTTGAACACATGCATATTTTATTGAATTGAGTTTCAGATATAATGCTTTCCTTGTTACAATCACAGCCAAACATTCATTCTTCAGAAAATTTGATTAAATATTATACATGCAATTTAGTTCATCCAGATGCACTAAAAACAATTATTGTTCTCACACTTCTTTATAAGCAATACCAAAAATATGCAAACTAGAGTTGAGTAGGTAGAAAATTAATATAAATATTTCCAATATCATTTTGTTAAATTTTAAAGCAAAAACATATTTATTAACGCAATTTCACTTTAAAATATTGCTGTTTCCGATATCCTTTTTAATTGTTGGGCATTACTGACTGAAACTACTATATTATAACTATATATATTTAAAAAGTATGTTTTAGAATTCACAAAGTTCTGACTTTATTTTCAGATTATAAAAAAAGAAAGAAATCTTTTTGAAGAAATATCCTTACAACCTAGTCGAATTGTTTTTACCATTGTTATAAGGCTTTATAATTAAAAAATACCTCACTTTATATCTCAATAAATTAAAGATTGAATTATTAAAATTATATTAAAGATATGGCTAAAATTATATTAAAGATTGATATTAAAGATATGGCTTATTCTATATTTAAAGAGACAGGTAATATTTTTCTCAAACTAATGTCAGACTTGTGTTAAATCGGTTCATAAACAGTGGATATTTGCAGAGTTTTCCTTAACAAGCACACTCATATATATTATATATATGTAATAGTTGGAGAAATATACATCAAAACAATGAGAAAGGAATTGATATATTCAGTTAAGTTGCTGTTATTAAATCTAATGGATTCAGTTGATAACATTCTGTCTCGAAACAGAGGATATTGAATGTAACAAAACGAATTAAATCTTAATATATCTTCAAATAATGAAAAAACACACACTTCACTTTGTGTTTATTAAATAAAAAAATTGTTGCCTTTATGCTTGTAATTGTAAATTTATTTAATAAAAGTTTACATTCATTTCTTTAAAAAAATTCCATTTATGAAATCATTTTTCAACCGTGCCATTTATCTCTGCTTTCTAAATTTAACAAGAGCAAGCAAGAAAATGGATTTTTTTTAAATTAAAATAACGCATATCTCTGTGTTTTTTTCTATATCTAACGAGAAAACACTATCTGATTTTAATATTAAATAAGAAAAAGAAACGAAATATTCTTTATAGGTTACGAAAAATTGTTTTTTCATGCATTTGCAAAAATAAGAAAATGGAGAAAGATATTATTAAATATTAAGCAACGAAATAAAAATACATAAAAGAGAATGCTGTTTTTTAAACCTTAAAGAAAAAAAAATAGTTTTTGCGTTCATTATAGCAGCTTGGCTTCGGTTTAAATTAATTTTTTGGAAAAAATGTTGGAAATTCTCACACTCATGCATCAAAATATATGTTAGCCTATTTAATGTTCCAGTTCATCGTTCATTTTATTAAGTTCTAATTTATTCTATCACATTAGTTTTTATTATTAGCTTGAAGCATTTGGCTATCAATTGGTTTCTCCGATTTCCTCATTACTTTAAGAAAATATTTTTAACAAGCTGGTACTCGGTGTGTTGATGCACCGAAAAAATAATAGTAAGTGCAATCAATCAATAATTTGGCAATATTTTGTCGAAATAGGACGAAAGGTACGACAGTACATGAAATATGAACGAATATCCTTTTTTATATATAGTTTATTCTTTTAGAATTGTAAATATCGGTGTTCATCCAGAATATTAATGAAAGAAAATATTTAAATATTTATTATTTCTCTTGATTCATTGAATATTCGTTCGGTATTGTCAAATTTAATTTCAGAAAATGTGATTAAAATATTTTCCTTGCAACATTCATTAAACATAGAAAATACAATAATACTATAAAATTGTTAATTATAGGTGAAAAGATAATTTTTTGAAAGTTAAGATTGTGCCAAATTATTTGCACTATAATATTTTTGAAAGTCACTGCGAAAAACGCTAACATTTAATTAAAATTTAAAACCCCCAGGATTGGTCTCGTATTGACTTTACCGCATAATTGTAATATATTTGTTGCCTCTTATAATGACTTGCATGACATTTATATTCAACGGCTATGCAATATTAACTTTTATTTTTGATTTAGCATTTTTACTGAATATACACTGAAGTGACAAAAGTCATGGGATAGCAATATGCCAATATACAAATGGCAGTAATATCGCAGCGAAAAAGTATAAATGCGCAGTTCGTTTTCCAGAACTTTCATTTGTGTTCAAGTTATTCATGTGAACAGGTTTTTCGTGATTTATGGCGGCCAGACGAGAATTAACAGACTTTGAACGTGGAATGTTAGTTGGAGCTAGACGCATGGGTCATTCCATTGCGGATATCGTTAGTGAATTCAACATTCCGAGATCCACAGTATCAAGAGTGTGCCGAGAGTATGAAATTTCAGGCATCACATCCCATCATGGACAGCGCAATGGGCGACCACCTGCACTTAACGACCGAGACCACCGACGTCTGTGTAGAATGGTCAATGTTAATAGACAAGCAACACTTCATCAAATAACTGCAGGAATCAATGTGGGACGTACGAGGGACGTGTCCGATAGGACTGTGCGGCGAAATTTGTCTTCCTTGGGCTATGACAGCAGAAGACCGACTCGAGTGCCTTTACTGACAGCACGACATCACCTGCAGCGACTCTCCTGGGCTCGTGAGCATATCGACTGGTCCCTAGACCAGTGGAAAACCGTGGCGTGGTCAGATGAGTCACGATTTCAGTTGTTACGAGCTGATGGTAGAGTTCGAGTGTGGCGCAGACCCCACGAAGCCATGGACCCAAACTGTCAGCAAGGCACTGTTCAAGCTTGTGGTGGCTGCATAATGGTGTGGGCTGTTTTTACATGGCATGGACTCGGTCCTTTGGTGCAACTGAACCGATCATTGACTGGAAATGGTTATGTTCAGCTGTTTGCAGATCACTTGCAGCCATTCATGGACTTCACTTACCCACACAACGATGGGAGTTTTATGGATGACAATGCGCCATGTCACCGGGCCTGAACTGTTCGCGATTGGTTTGAAGAACATTCCGGACAATTCCAGCGCATGATCTGGTCACCTAGATCGCCCGATATGAATCCCATCGCGCATTCATGGGACATCATCGAAAGGTCCGTTCGTGCCCAAACTCCTGCACCATCCACACTTTCACAATTATGGACGTCTATACAGACAGCATGGCTCAATATTCCTGAAGAGGACTTCCAACGACTCTTTGACTCCATGACACGTCGAGTTGTTGCACTTCGCCGGGCAAAAGGAGGACCGACACGATATTAACAGTCATCCCATGACTTTTGTCACTTCAGTGTATTGTGTCTCCTCAGCGAGTTGTTTGGAGATTGACCCTTGGTAAATAGATGCGGATGAGATCCAAATTTTTATTTTCTATTTTAGATAACTGTACTATGGCTATAAGCATCCCGTAGATGTAAGCAATCGGATGAAAGGTTTAGAAAGGCATAAAAGCAACGATATGATATTTAATACACTTAAGCCTATTCTGTTAAAATTACATGAGAATCATTCAAAAAGAATAAAATATCATGATATAATTCTAATATTAAAAATAGTAATTGTCTGCATAATCAATTTTCAGGAAGCACTTAAAGTAAATAGATTTTTAAAAGGGGCAGTCCACAGATTTCAATAATTGAAATAACTCGCGTAGTTACATCTTTGATAGAATAATGAAAACGATTTAAATTTTTATTCAACAATGAAACATATTGCCCAAAATTATTGAAAAGAATACTTTAAAAAATTCCAATATTTATTAAAGTTTGTTTTATAAATAAATTGTTATTATGAAATCAACGAGTTTTTAAATTTTAAGTTATTTGAAAATCGGTGTCATGTGATAAATTTCCATGAGTTTTTCATAGAAAAGAGCAAATTAATGGTTGATTCTTAATGTATTAAGATTCTAATCTAAATCTATAAAAAATCGCCTCAGATGCACATTTCCACCTTTTAATTTATATTTACACCGAAACTGTGGGCATTAAATTTAACCAATTTGTTTGTTGGTTAAATTTAATGCCCGAATTACTCTCATCCAAACAGATATATACACTTATTTTCATCTTTGATATTAGCAAAGCAAAAAGTTTATTTCATCACCATATATTAAAAGAAACTCATCTTATTTTTACTGAAAATCGATATGGATTTTAAAACTTTGAACAATGCTTCAGCTCATTTGAAATTTCAGATATAATTCATTTTAGATGTATGCTGACTTTTTTCACACATAAAATCCTAAGCGATTCACTGTTCTTCTCGGAAATACCACCATTTTAAAATAAATCGTCTGCTTTTTCTTATCGACATTGACTCAGAAAACCTTCAAGAAGGAACGTCATTTGTAAAATTTCCGTTTTGTCAACTCATTTTAACTTCAAGAGGCTGTTTGCGAGGACAAAACGTATCGTTTCTCAGCTCTTAAATTTTCTTTTTCGTCAAGTCAATGTCTTCGGAGGAAACATGAAGTCGTCTCATAGAATTACTCTCCCAAATCTCTCTGTTTATTTTACTGCACGACTGCCCTTTTTTAAGACTCACTCAGAGGCGAGGTGTCTTTTTGTTGGCTGTAAAAAGAGAAAGTTTATAAAACGTAAAAATGTTGGAATTGACTCCGAATGTCTGTCAGTTAGTTCCGCTGTCTTGTCAAATACTATAAGTGCAATGTTCTGAAAGAAAGTAATGAAGATTTCTTACGGAACTGAAGTTAGTGTTGAGCAAAAAAATGAAATATTAAAATTTGTCTTTTGATTGCTTAGAGGGAAAATATCTTTTTATGCTGGTTTTGATTTTAATTACAGCATTTTGAATGACTTTAATATTTTTTCATTTTCCAGGATTTCATCATTTTGTTATTTGTTGATAATTGTCCGTTTTTTAACCTCGCTGGTAACTTTGGACGCATTATCAATGCAAATAAACGTTATAGTAATGTTAATAAATACATTGATTTTTTTTATTTTGAAATGCGTTTGATTTTTAAATTTTTTTTTATGTATAATAATTATTTAAAAAATATTTTGAATGATTTTAATATTTTTGATTGTTTTATTATTGAATATTGATTTAAACAAATTTCATTTTTTTAACCTCTGTAATAATCTTAGACATTTTATCAATGCAAATAACACGTTATAACAATAGTAGTTCAAAACTGATTTTTTTAATGAAAACAGTTATACATGTGAAAAAGAATCAAATGAATTTGTCATCAACAATGTTGTCAGTATATTCCAACGTAGTCTGAATGTGATCACTTCCTCAATTTATGGCAACATTTTTGTTTGTTCTAACAACTAATATTTTACTCAAAGGTGAGTTAATATTTTTTACACTTTAATCACAAGGCCAGTTGCCATGAATCTTGAAAAATTGCAAATAATTCTATAACAGAACTGAAAAAAGAAGAAAGAATGACGTCTTACTTTTGGATATGGCAACTTGTTTGGAAAATTGAAAGGTTCTTTGAAGTTGTACTGCCTGACGTTTTCTACGAATTCCGAGTATCCTTTGTCTTGAGGAGGCGTAGGAACAATGACTAGTAAAGAGCCGGCAGCTTTGATGGCTACATCAACTAAGTGCTGACGCATATCCATACCTATAAGAGAACAATATATTTTGTGTATTTAGTTTTCCTATAAAGAAAATGATTTACTTCATAACTTAACATAATATATTATTTCCCATTTATAATAATTCCGTTGTGGTTGAAAAAAAATGCAATTTTTACGGAAAAGTTTGTAGAATTTGTAAATAAATGTAATTTATTTATAAATTCCTTTAAAGTCAAACTCTTTCGAAGCGATTTCCCAGTACTAACCAAAGTATAATGAGAAGAAAAATTAATTAAATAATTGTAATCCAAATAGACATGATTCGACTGAATTTGCATTGATTGAGAACTATCTAATAGTATATAAAACTCTACTCCACCCTAATCTAAGTCATACAGGCATCTTGATAAATCAGTGTGAATCAATTACATCTAATAAAGGAGCAAATACAAAACATATGAGATACCAAGATGGCTAACCGGAGACTATCTGGAACTGACTGTCATGCCAAATTCCTTTGAACTGTCACAGAGATGAAGGGGCCCATAGGAACATCTGCGTGATTCAATCATTTGAGGACATCACCTTACATGGCTCTGATGTATGGTCTGAAAAGCTCAAGGCATAGACCAACTGTCATTTGTAAATTATTTCAAAAAGATCAACGATATTTTAAAGTTTAAGTCCATTTGAAAACCCACTGAATGTATTAAGTTATTTTTAGTTCGAAAAAGCACTACAAAACTCAACCCTATACTTTCCTGATTCTTAATAAATTCAATATCTATCTGCGACGTAACCATCACTGAATGCATTTGAGATCTGAAACAGAAATTAGAATCTGACAGATCTCTATAGACATAAACTTGAAATATTTTTCATTTATCCGATTTTACTTTCCCTTCTGGTATTCTTATATTTGATATTTGTGAATATTATATCTAATTTAAAAATTGTGACTGTAAAGGTTAGTGCTAAATATGACAGATTCAGCTTGAAATTCTCTTTTTTCGAAATGTTTTGGCAAAAGAAACCTCGTCGTTGACGCTTCTTTGTATTGTTTTAATGTGGAATTAAATCAATGCAACGAATTAAAGGTTGGCTCAAAGGTTTGACCCATTTTTGTTGGTGTTTCGTTAATGAAAAGAAAAATTACTTTTCCCCCCTCTTGTGTTCAGTATGTAGATTTGTTTTGACTAATTTTTATTATTTGTACTGTCTATTGTACTTGCCTTATAGTCAATTTCAGGACCTGTAAAATCAACTAAGAATTTTTGACAACGTTGAGAACAGTATTTATGTTTTCAGCACTTTTCTCTTGTTTTGGTGGAAATGCTCATTAGACAAACAAATAATCACTAATAATTTGGAAAACTATTTATTACAAAATAATTTATTTTTATTCTTCTCATGCTGTAGACATTTATTTAAATAATTTAAAAAATGCATAAATAGTGAAACTTATTTATAAACAATAGGTTCCTAGTAGTCCTTCCTTATTTATAAAAATAGGTAGCTCGGTTCTCTGTTGCAATTGAAGATTCTTAAAGAGTGATGCATCGACGGCATTATTTGAAGAGTATAAATTTTAGCCCCCGAAGCAAATTAATTTTCTATGTAAGCTTTCATTTTTGAATTCTTTAATGCCGATCGAACACTCCCAAAAGGATATTTAAAATGTGTAAATAAATTTAATTTGTTCTTACCCTAAATTTTACAGCTAATTCATTCTTCCAATAATACTTATATTTTGGAATATAAAATTGCTGCTAAAAATAAGTTTTAAAAAATTGGAATATTTTGGGATAAAGGATGAAATTAGAAAAAAAAAATTATTTTGTGAAGCAAAATCAAAATCTTTATAGTAAAGAAAAAGATTGTGTTAGAATATTCAGAAATTTTTATGCTTAGTCAGATTAGCATTTAGGTATACAATCATATTCTCCGGTAAAATACTAAGAGAAAATATGGTTATAAAATTGATTTTTGCTTACATTTTTATAGCTTTTGTAGCGTTTGGAGATTGAAGATTGAAAAATAAGCACATGCTGAGACTTTGTCTTTGAAAAATATTTTTAACTGCAAATATGAACGGAGATTAAAGTCATATAAAATCAATAGACTGTATTTTATATAGAAATATCTTCTCAGGAGCTAGACATACAACGACGAAAAAATAAGTTCTGTACGATAAAAATAAGCTAGAATGAGTAAATTCTAGAAGTTTTTAACGTTGACATAAAGCTACTTTCTGAATTAGTAATCTTTCCTAAAGCTATGCAAATGTGCTTTTAAAGCAAAAAGCTTAAACAAATGTTAAAGCTCAGATTTTGTTAAACAGAAGCATAGGCACATGGATGATAAATGCTGAGAACATTTTGCTTTGAAAAAAGTAAACAGGCTTACTGGTTAAAAGGAAATTTTCAATGGACGAAACTTTGTACACATGCTAGGAAAAGAGAATTATCTGATAATGTGTTTTAAAATTGATTTAAAATATGCATATGCATAATTTGCGTTTAAAATAAATATAAGTAGTTTACGATAGTTTCATTTAACCTACGTTTTCTGTTACAATTAGGCAGGTCATATATTAATTATAAATTAACATGTTGAATTGAAAATAAAAATAAGCTATTTTATAACAATATTTTTTATTCAATAAAGAATATCTGGAAATATAGCCATACATAATTTTTATATATGATTTTATATAAAGCATATAATTGTATATTTATATAATTTTAAAAGTCTTTACTGAAATTTCTTGCAAAGAGTAGTTAAGAAATACTTTTATAAAAGTATTTAATTTTTGATATAAAAAATCAGACATGTAGTTTCAAAGAAGTTAACGGAAAATCAGTTTCAGTGACGTCAAAAGTGATTTTCAAGATAATGATTAATTTTAGCTTTTCTTCCTGTTTTTCTATATAATGCTTGGAAAAAAATGAATTCTACATTTTAGTGAAATCGCCTAGACCTTGAATCCAAAACATTAAAATTAAATCTATTTTTTCTGTCTGTAAACAAAATGAACTCAAAATTTGGCGGATAAAAAAAGTTAGCAAAAATAAAATTTGGTTAAACTTATAATTATAAGTTTGTTAAATTCTGGATGAAATTCATTTATACATCCATTCTTTGGTTGTCCTAATAGAAACCACAAATAATGAAGGAAGATTAATTACATTGGATACAAAACTTAGCATTTGAACTACAGCTATTTATCAAATTTTAAACTAAATCTCTTAAACGGCTGATTGTAAATCGCTTTGTATTTTAATATGAAAATGAACGTGTTAACGATTTTAAAGAATGAAATTTGGAATTAAGGATTTTATTAATGATCCATATCAAATTTTGATTTCAATCTTTCGAAGATTGCAAATTCGGTTTGCTTTGATACATTACTGAACATAAAAACTCTCATAAAGAGAGTTTGGGAAAAAAAAAATCTTATCACAAGATGGTTACAACTAGGTCCGAAGTGGACAATTTTATGCGGAGGAAGAGGCGATAATTTATTTATTATAAGAGTATGGGAGAGTGCTACTCTTACACTCTTACCGACTCCCTCTGATGTTGGAAAAAATTATCGTAAATTTAAAAAATGATTTTTGATTTCTATAAATTGATTGTTAAAAAAAGACAAGAAATTGAGGATAAAGATTGGAAGATTTACGTATCGTATCATTAATTTAATTTTTTTCAAAAATAAATAAATTATTTTATAAATTATTATAAATTATTTCAAATTATTTCTAAAAAAGGCTATTCATGTACAACAATCGCTAATGATTGTTTTTATTAATATACAATCCAGTTAAATATTACTTAATAGGTATTAATTTTAAATATCCTTGTTTAAATATTACATCTTAAATCACATCTGATTCTTCTTTTAGACATTTGATTGTTGATTTTATACGATAGTTTATTGAAAATATTTTTGAATAATGAGCACTGTATAAAATTAGATATTGAAATTAAAACAATATTCTTAAGTGCTATAAATTAACACTTGAATGACGCATCGTTTACTAAAACGGGCAATAAAATTTCAAAAAATAGAGGAACAATAGAATTTTTAGTAAAAATTAGTATATGATAAATATACAATATATCATATATGTAGTATATGATAAATATACAATATATCATATACCAAGAATCCAACTTTAACAAAGCTGGATCCTTAATATATATTATATAATATCTATTATCTTTAAGCATGAGTAAATTAAAATTCAACGCTGAAAGATTTGATATTCATTTTCTGAACTCTTTATAATGACTCACAGTCAAAAATAACGAATAAAAACATAATGAAACAATCTTTCATGAAAAGTTGGGTTTTAAATATTGAAAGCAATTACTTTAAAATATTGTTATTTTAAAAGTCGGAATCATGTTTAAAATATAATTCTATGAGTTAATAGACTTGATTAGTATAAGGGAATATATTTTTAATGTTATTTATATACAGGGCTTTCCATAAATACTGGGACAAACTTTAAGAGTAAGTAGGGGATATCACAAGAATTCAGGGTTGAAAGGGTCAACTCGAGGTCCGAAAAGCCTACATTCGGCACCAGGTGTTCACATTAGCATGTAAGGAAGCAGACTCTTCATCACTTTTCCGTGAATGTCTGGGATGGTGTGATTGGTGATGTCTTTGTGATTAGAGAGCTTTATATCTTGCCATCCCCACTAACATCTACATTCTATCTCATCTTCTTGCAAGAGATTCTACCAACATTACTTGATCTTGTGCTACAACATATCAGACACCATATGTGTTTTCGACATGATGGGCACCTCCCTATTATGACAGATGTGTTTGAATCAGATGTTTGGTCCCCGATGGATTGGTCGTAGTGGATCGGTTTCCTGGCCACCACACTCTCCTGATTTAAACAACATCGATTTCTTTCTTTGGGACCACTGAAACGTGCTGTGTACGCAACACCTGTGGATTCAGAAACATATCTGGTTGCATAAAGCGTCTGTGCTGCTGCGGATGTCCAACAAAATCCGGGTGTATTTGTGAGTTCGCGTCTTTGGTCCGATGGTGTACCGCATGCATCACCAACAATGGTGGAAACTTTCAACATCTTTTGTGACATTTAAATATCATGTATCATAGCACCTGTAATATCTTTAACCAGTAAACATTTCATATGACAATCTTGTGTCTCGTAATTTCTTGAGCCTGTCATACCACTTCCCCATGGTGTTTCCGACCCCTGGTTGCCGTGCAAATCTGAATCCTTGTGATATTCACTAACAAACTTTAAAGTTTGTCCCAATATTTGTCGGACATTCTGTATACACAATATCTTTAAAATATAAAATGTTCGGTTATTTTTCATTATAAGTTATTTCCTAAAATTACTGCTGGATAATGAATTAATTTGAAGTATTGGGTTTCATACTACAACAATAAATGCCTCTCTTTCTCTTTCTCTCTCTCTCACACACACACGCGCTTACTTGAGTGCACAACTGAAGAACAAGTTTGTTTAAAATTGTTTCTTAAAGAAATTAATCAAAATATTTGAAAATAAATAAGTATTTCACCATTTCTGCGAAACTGCTATAAGCATTATTTACCAAGAAAAATTCAGAAAATAAGTTTAAAATCCATATTTGTATTTTCTTTTAAAATTATCCTTTCATCTTTCAACTCCCAAAAGTCAACTAAACTCAAAGCTCTGGAGAAAAAAACTATAACTATAGTTGATCAAAAAGAAATGATCACAAAAGTCTAAAGAAATCTCAGAAGGTTTATCGAGACGCGCAAGACAAACTTTTCGAACTCCACAAAGGTCCCAAGACAACAATGCCTCAAATATTTTTCTTCCAAAATTCGGTTAAAAAAAGACAAATGCTATGTAAGAAAAAAAAGGATCCGCAGGAATCATGGAAAATGATTTTCCAATCCATGAACATAATGCCAGAGGACTGGTTAAAAAGCATTTGGGGAGATATCGGTCGGAAAGTGATAAGGTTGCCCAATAAACTGGCATCGAAAAAGAGACATTGTATTAAAGAATTTAGTGTAGAGAAAACGCAGATAATGAAAATTTTATATATAATACTGTAGTGTATTTCAGTATAGTGAAAGTATATACGAAAAAGAAAAGATAAAAAAATGCTGTAACAATTTTTTTCATAACTTGATATAGCTCGAGTTTTCATAACAATTTTTTTTATAACTATTTTGTTCATAACTTGAAAAATTTGTTACAAAAGTTTAGGAGGCAAATTGTACACAAAAAAGAAAAGTGTTTCACTTTCTATAAAAAATTCAAATTATGTACAGTTTGTGTCTCAATTTTTAATCAATGATTGCAAAGAAAAGAAGCAAATATTATAGTTTAATACAGTTTTATAATTTTTATATGATTTAATATTATTAGAATAATAAATCTTTATAAATACTAAGCGAATTTTGAAGGAAATATATTTAGAAAAATATTTTATTATTCACTTAGATTTTAGAATCATTAAATTTTTTTGACTCAAAATTTATTGAAATTGATATTTTAAGATAATTTATATTTAATATTTAATACTTTAAGATATTCTTAAGATAATCTAGAAATTTTTAACAATTCAGAATATCCATTCATGAAACTTTCTTGACAAAATAGAATTTCATAGAGAATAATATAATAGAAATATTATAATTAATCTCTAATTAGAAATAAAAGAACATATGAAAAAAAAAGAATAATTTCAAGAGAAATGGTCATTTTAATAGTAAACTCAATAACATTAAGTTTCCAAAAGAAGAAAATTGTGCCATTAATAGAGACTGATACAAATAGATTTAAAAATAGTCCAACCATATTCTATAATTGCTTTGAAAGTGGACATTTTGCTAGTGACTGTACACAGAGCAAGCGACCAAAGCTTTGTATTGCATGTAAAAAGGAGGGCCACTGGATAAAAGAATGTCGAAATAAAATACCTTCCCCATTAGTCAACACAATTCCGGCAGCCGGTACCATTAATAACACAACAAGGAATATCAGTATTGAAAAAGAAAATACAAGTGCTCTTAAGGATACCGCAGCTGATATATCTATGTTGAAATACATTTTTGCACAACTGTTAAATAAAAACGCAAATAGAAAAATTACATTTCCAATTAGAGGTAGAGGAGGTGTGATAGAATCACTTGGAATCATTATTGTTCACGTAATTATAGACAAAGTAAAGCCACGGGATGTGATGTATGAATGTTTGCTGTTGTGAATGATGATACTTTTGAGAGTCCTGACGTCCTCGTAGGCTGTGACGTTATTGATTCTCCAAATGTAATTATGGTTCAAAATCAAGGAATATCCAGATTAGTTAATAATGACAAGTTCAGCTTTTTACATGATTTTCAAATAGATGAAATGACTGATAGAGCAGTGTTAAGGACTCTTAAAGAATTTGTGACTGAACCACACACAGTTCAATGGGTCACTGCTTTTTGTGAGGGTAAAAAATGTGATGATTATATATCCTGCAGTAGTTTAAACAGTATATCTGATGATACTCTGTCTGTATATGATGGCAAAACATAAGTACCTGTAGCGAATTCAAGCAATTTACATTTATAACTAAAGAAATGTTCGTGCTATGTTTAGAGGAAATTGGGCGCCTGAAAAAAAATGTAATTTTATAATCGAAGAAAAAAGGATTTTAATGCCTAAATTTCTTTTAACAAAAGAAATTTTGCGAAGTCCTATCGAATTAAAGTCTGTTAACTTTGGTCCATCCATAAATGAAGAACAGCAACAAATTTTATGCAAGTTATTAACAGAATTTAGACTGTATTTTGCTCTTAAGTTGGATGAACTAGGATGTATTAACAACATAACAATGTTTATAACTGAGACTCCAGTTAGCAAACCTGTATCTCGTTCAACATATAAAGCATCTAACTACGAAAGGCAAATTCTGAAATAGTTCAAGAACTGAAAGGATAGGGTGTCATTCGGGATAGTTGTGCAGAATATAGTAGTCCAGTTTTACTGGTATCCAAGAAAACATACGATAAAAGAATGGTAATTGATTACAGACACATGAACTCACAGACTATTTAAGATAAATTTCCACTTCCATGCGTCGATGATTTGCTTGAAAGACCCTCAAGTTTTAGTTTGTTCTGCATTTTTGATGCATGCCAAGGATTCAATTAGATATCCATGGATAAAGAATCCTTACGAAAAGTGGCTTTTACCACACCTGATGGGCAATGTGAGTCGACACGCTTATTTTTTGGATTGTCGAATGGTTCTCCTGTATTTAATTGAGTAATGTTTTTGGCTCTAGGAGATTTGTTATGAAGCGGTGTCTCCTGTTTTATAAATGACATATTCTTTGGTTCGACCGATTTTGATGATATGATAACGAAACTGAGACAAGTGCTCGAAAAATTGCTAAATGCTGGAGTGATACTGAAATTGTTTAAATGTGAATTTGGAATGACAGAAATTAATATCTGGGTTTTGTAATCGATAAAGATGAAATACGTCCAGGTCCAAGAAAACTTGCTGCAATTGCCGAGTATCCAGTTCCTAAGACCAAGAATGAATTACGTAGTTTTCTTGACTTAACTAGTTTTTTTTCGCCTCTTTATAAAGCGATACGCTTTAGTAGCTGAGCCGCTCACAAGGTTACTTAAGAAAAATTCCTTATTTATATGCACTGTGGATCAAAATGAAGCATTTGAAGATTTACGCTTTAAGGTAATATCCAGACCAGCATTACAATTATTTGAGGAGATCCAAAAGATGAAACTGAATTACACACCGATGCTAGTTCACAGTAGGGTTGGCATCTATACTGTTACAGCGAAATAAATATAATAATGCATTTAAGTTGATTTATTGAGTAAGTCGTCGAGTCACTCAAGAAGAAAAGAAGTATCATTCAAGCCGTTTGGAACAAATAACTGTTGTCTGGTCGATGACTAGGCTTTGGTCTCTCTTATTAGGTTTACACAAAAAATATTAAACCTCAGATTGCAAGATGGACTGAACTGTTAAATGAATTTGATTACGAAGTTAAACTCAGAGATGGTGCAAAAATGGTTTATGTAGATGCTCTTAGTCGACCACCAATGAAAATTCAAGCATGAAGAACACTCGACGAACAAGGGTTAGACGCTTACCACATCACTTAAAAGATTATAAGTTAAGGTCGTCCCATAGTTAGAATGGTCGAATGTAAAAGATAATATTCCTTATACACTAGATATTCATATTATGTTAGTAACAATTCAACTCATGATTCTCAAGTTTAAAACTGTTGTTGTTTCGTTTTTGAAGTATGAGTAGAAACCAAGAATTGCGTTTGTGTTTGCGTTTATAAGTCATTTATTACAGATCTGCTGTGAAATTTCTCAGATAGGCAGTTGGTCATACCTTAAAAATTTAACATAAAATAATAAACCATGGTGTGCCATTGAATGCATGTGAAGTGCAGAATTAAATAACGACTTGTTATATTATTTCTAAGCTAATAAGTGTTTTTAGATTTTTCCTTTTTTTTGAATCCGAATTAATGCTATTGGGTGAGGGATAATCAATTTTGGTTCTTTTTCAGATTATCATAATGACTCTCGAATTAGTATTCAGTTTTCGAAAATGCTACAAGTCCACTTAAACAAAATATATTTGATCGAATAGAATGTCAATTTTGTCAAACAATAGCTTCAAAATGGCACCAGCAAAACATGGAAGAAAGCACTTCAATGAGAACCCGAAAGCTGGCAAATATGTTTTCAAATAAATGAAGATGAGAGTAATGAGATGAGAAATATATTTTATTGTCATAGTTAATCCATCTAGGTCCTGGAATAGTGCACACTAAAATTTTGGTTGCACTAATCAACTGTTATGACAGAACATGACTATGAAAATACAGACTATTAGTTTCACACATTTAGATGCTAGCTAATATTTTTGTTAATTATTTAGTCAAACCTAAAAGTCCCTGTAAAATATTTTTGAATAATCTTCTGTTATTTGATAAATCTCTTAGGATTGCATAATTTAACATGTTTACAGTTCAAATGGCGGAAAATGATTCTAAGCCATCAGACAACATTGATGTTAGGACTTTCAATAAAATTCTCCAAGTTGTTCCAATTCATATAAATGTCGAATACCTTAAATTGCTCCCTATTCCCCAATGTCTTCCTTTAATTGCATTCCTTTTACAAACTTGGCAAACTAATGCCCTTGCGACCCGCTTTAAGCACGAATCTTGAATTAAAACACTCCCCCTCTGTGTTCTCTCTGTCCATTTAATAGCACACTAACTGTAATTCACAAATGAAATAATACATATTTAGGTTGTCTTTAGAGATAGGTGTAGAAATTTTTCTGCCTAAAGCAAGATTTTCTGTTCACATTAGGAAAATTAATTAATGAATAAACTTAAATGGGTAAACTAATTAAACAAATTTCTGATCAAAGATAAAATTTGAGTAGAGAGAAACTCCATTTGAAATACATAAAATCAAATTTTATATATAAAATATCATGTAATTACACAAGTATTATATGAAAAATTTATTAGAGCTGTGAAGATAACTCAAATTTAAATTACAATTTAACCGTATCTTTTGGAACTATTGAATGGAAATGGCTTCAGTTTTATATAATAAGTTTACAGTTTGTTATCTTATTGATGGATATCAAATTTTTTTATCGTATCCTTTTGATAAGTTTAAGAAAAGTTTAATATTAACGCTAATTTTAAATCATTAATTTGAATTAGAAATAAATTTGCAATTATTATTATTATTATTTTGCTCAGAAACTCAATTTAAAAGAAGAATTATTATAATCGATCTTCTAAGTCCTGTGCTATTACGAAAAAAAATGTAACATTCGCTTAACATGAAGAGACCTATGTTTTAACTGCTTAGAATTTAAGACCACCTTTTTAAGTAGGAAATGATCACATAAATTCGAGGTAAATTAAATATGGAGAATCTGGAAATGTAATCAATATGTAATCCAAACTGAATATTAATCTTTGAAAAAATTGACTCAATATGAAGATACGAAATGACAGAAGTGGAAATTATATGCTCTTTGTAGTCTTTTTCAGGGCATTAGAAGGTTTTGCTTGAGAGTAGAATAATAGTTTTTAAATACTAGGTATATCGGGACACGATTTAAATCGATTTTCTTTTGATTTGCATTGGGGTATCTAACATTAAGAACATTTTTTTTTAATTTAGCAGTTGCGTTACTTACGCCAGAAGTACCTGTATGATGCGGACTCTGAGTATGCTTCCAAATCTATGTAAATAATCACATATTCTCTCGAATCCAGCAATTTCCGCATTTGAAGTTTCGTCATCAATTCGATGAGGTCGAAAATCCGTCCAAAAAAGACATATACTGCAAAAAAGAAAAACACAAGAACTATAAATTAAAAATATATATATTTCCAAATCATGTACACATTAAACGGTTATTACATATACATAAATCAACTATTTAAATAATGAAATAAAAAATACATTTTACTTAAGTAGTGCAGTTTGGAAACCGAAATTTGTCAAAGGTCCTTTTGATTTTGAAATTGTTTATAGAAATACTCTAAAATTCAAGTTATTAAAATTTAATGCATCATTAATAGTTTATTTTAAATTAATTAGTCAAAAGTTTCTATTGTTTCAGAAATGATAGAGTTTCCTTGAAGATAATACAAATTTGCAAAGAAAAGTTGCTTTTTAACAATAAATTATAACAGATTTAAAAAAAAATTACTATTGAATATTTTAATACTTCATATTATCATTTATCAACAAATTTTCGATTAATATTAAATGAAAATTGCCTAATGTTTTACACCATTTGCAATATTGAAAGTTAAGTACAATGTCAATTTTTCTTATGCGAATTCATTGTAAATAATTAGTTAAATTTATATTATATCTATAATGAATGTAGGAGCTTAAGTGTTTAATTTGTAAAATAAAGGAAAATTTGTAAAATATTAATAAATGTTTATGTCACTATAAATTGACAAGTTTCGGATTCATAATATTGATTGATATATTAAATATTTTAGAGAAATATTTTAGTGCAGCTCGGGTCTTTTAACATTCATCTTCAAAATTTGTATGGTGAAAAAGAAATAATAAATGCATTTTAGAGTTTATCGGTAACAAAAATCTGATTCTTAGAAGAAATATGATTTTTTGGAAACAAAATTGCCGCCGAAATAACTTTTATATAAAATAACATGAAGGAAAAGGAATCCAATATATTTTTGTAGAGAAATAGAACATCAATAATGTGAAAAAAATCACAATCTGTTTGAAAATCTGAAAGCAAATTCTATCATCTTATATGATACAGACTGCAAGATAAAAATAAAATGCTGCCATCCCGTATTTGTTGTTTGTGAAAACACAAAAATACGATCTGTTAGAATGCTGAAAAAAGCAATGGAATTCTTTCAGAATTTGCTAGCATAAACTTATTTAAACAGAAGCCAATTTTTGTAGTATTTTAAATCAAATATTTCGTTTCCAACTTTTTGAAAATATTTATATTTTATCAAAAAATCATTCTTCATTATTCTCTTGCAAAATCGAGGATTATTACTGATATTTTATAGAATGACTACAAAAGTACGAAAGCAAAGCATTTGCTAGCAAAGGTGTCATAAATTGTAGGGTTAACTGTTTGTTTAACGCCCTTTACTGTTTAGTATGGATGTAGGTAGACTTTATTAAAAAAATGAACAATTACATTAAAATCAATTGTAAAGAAACATATTCAATAACATAACAAACATAACAATATGAATACGTATATCATAACAAAAAATATTAGAATGAAACATATCTCGAGTACTATAAAAATGGATGAATGAACATGATGATGTATAAAATGGAGGAAAATATAAAGAAATTATAAAAAATTAGGTGTTTGAGGGGATTTATGAATGGAACTAAGAAAAGAATGCGAAATGCGCATATATTATGAACAGAATGCGAAGTGTATTAGATAATGCATGGAAAATTTTATAGAGTTATTAGATTCCTAATTGATCATGGAAAAGTTCCCCATGATCTATTAGGAATCTAATCATGTTTATGATTCTTTTTGGAAGATGAACTATTGAGGACTCTTTTTGTGCTATAGATATTCTAACGAAGAAGGGGTTTTCAGAGGTGCCATGAAAAAGTAAAAGGGAGGATGCAGAAAAATAGATGGATAATAGATATTTGGAATGATAAGAAACACTTTCAAATGGAATTTATCAAGCAGCTGCATTGTTAAATATTAAATGTGTTTTTGTCTCTTTTTGATGTTAAGATTCGATGGTTTATTAACAGATAATATTTGCAATAACCAAGATAAAGAATTTCTTATATCACTGCTTTTTCTTGGAAGTCAAGACATTATTGACTTTATCATTATTTCCTATGAAATTTTAATTTGATAAATTCTATTATTTCTCATCTGTCTCCACTAGGATATGATTTGTTGTATCCAGTGAACAACTATTGTTCCGTGGCATCTTAGTTTGCATGATTTTTCTATAAGATAAATCAGCTTAGGACGTTTGTTTGTTCCCACATCTATCGAGGTTGATGGTTCACTAGAAGAAGTACAGTGTTAAACTCTTATATATCGGATTTCTTGATAATTTCATAAATTAAGTAGATATTCCTTTACTCATCATGCTAGAAATAATCCAAATATGATTGTAAATTTGCAGCATGATAAGGTGATATTCTCAACTCTCTTCTTATGAACTACTGTAAATCTCGTTTAAGCTTCAAAATTGACTTTCAGCTCAGCACTCGAATCTTTGGCATAGCTAAATGTATATACATTGTTTAGCGTACTGATTCAGTAGCTCACTTCTAACTTCATTAATTTCACTACAGTATGCTGAAAATGCAGAGAAGATTTTCATAATTTTTAAGGAAAATTATATTATTGCTTTTGAAACCCGCTGCCATTTACTTAATGTCAAATTGCAATGAATATTATTTTTTCGCAAGTTTTTTTGGATGCAATTATATCGTGTTCAAGAGAGTTCATCAAACTTTGCATTCTAATTCCGAGGTGGGCATGCAGATAGGTGATCAAGACATTGGGCAATTTTTGTAATAATTATAATTTAATATATTCCAATATATTATTTATGTACTTTTTTTCTTCCTCCTCTATTTCAATCATCATGCGTCTTCTACGCTTTTGTTTAATATCTCAGATCTGAAAAATTCTGATTATTACTCGGATTGGTGGGGTCTACTATATTTTCATGTTTGATTCTCTCTTTATATCTACTGTTTTTTCATTCTCTTTGAGCAACTAATACAATCTGTCATTTCAAATACGAGTTGAATTTTGTCTTTAATAATTTAACGAATTGATTTGTTGTATTTATGTACAAAGGGATAGATGATGCATTTCGGTGAAGGGACATCAAATGTTTCTACTCTTCACTCATATTTAAAAAAAAGACCTACTCTCTACACAAAATTTAATAAATTTGTTACAGAAAATGAGTTATTTTATTACGGAACAAAAATATTTTCCGATATTCAATTTCTGCTCTCATAATAGAAACTACATGAAAGCGAGACTGCATAGATACATGACACAATATGTGTTTATGGAGGCAAAAGTGATCCAAAGTACAACATTATTGTGTGCTTATAAAAAAAATCTCTCATTTCACCAAAGCCAGATATGGAAATAAATCGGTCTGGAGTCAAACTGTTGTCAAAAATAAAAGATGTATCAACGAATAACGGAAATCTTGAAACTTCTATAGGAACTATTGCATGACCATTGAATAACAATGATTTTAAATATCTTCTTTAGCCCTTTTTTCTATTTATATTCTTAAGTTATGCCTATGTTAATCTTAATTTTTTCACTTAGATTCTTTTTCACATCGAGAGCTTGTTGTTTTACAGTACATCTTATAAGAGTTTTTGCTTAAGGCTATTTAATAAAAGTGATAAGATTAGGCGGCAGTTGCACAAAGCTTTTATTACCTAAACGTATGTCTGGTAATGAATGTAATAAGTAAATTATGTGAGCCATGAATTCTTGAAATGTATCCATAGTAGATTAAAGATTCAGAGTATGATCTAGTGTTGATATGATTAGTGCGAAGTTTCAGCACATCAACCAGCAGACATCGTGCAATATCCTGAACTTTATTTAGAAGCATCAGAATATTCCAAAAATATTGCAAAATACTTTATATATATATATATATATATATATATATATATATATATAATAATGAGAAAAGAAGAGCAGTGCATTGACTAATTAGAATTGAATGAATTATTTTTATTCATGAATTCTTAGCACTATCTTCAATAATTTTAAAACATCTGCGATTATCTAATGAATGATGTGAATGACAATTAGAAGCAAATTTATCACAATTGAGTGTTACTTTTTATATTAAGATGGCTAATTATTGCGTCGAGTGAATTAAGCTTCAAAATTTATAGTGATGGATTACCTATCGTTCAATATGATTATTTTTACAAATAATATGAAGAAATTAACTGTCACGTTGCATTAAATCCCTTTTGATATATCATTCTATTCTGATATAACCATCAGGATTCAATCTATGTAAAAAGTACGAATGCAGATAATTTTTGATTCATTCAGACTTTTATTTGATAGTAACTCAAAATTTTAATTAAATTATATATCATTGATTGAAATATGTAATGGCATTTTACTAACATTGATGATTAAAATTGGAATTTTTTAAAATTGTAATTACCGCTGTTTTAATTACTTTCATGAAAATAAAGGTTTTTATCTTTTACAATCTTCAATTATTTCAGAGCATTCTTCTCCATTTAATTTCAAGGAGAAAGCCTTCATTAAAAAGTTTTTCATCAAAAAATTTAATCAATAAATTAAGCCGGGTATAATTAAACGTGAAAGCATTTTCATGATTTTATATATATTTTGCTCTTTTTGAATATTGAAAAAATATCGAATGGAACACACTGAAAAACAGTGATAGTTTCAACTAGTATAGAAAACATACTTGACTATTGTAAAATTAACAAAAATATATTTAATTAATTTTTGTTATTCAAATGTATTCGACTATTGACAATATTTTCTTTTTTTATACATAATATTTGAAAAAAATTGAATTATAGCAGTATGCTGAAGGAATATGATACATTAAAATAGATTAAACTAATATTACTATTTATTTTTGCAGTATTTATTGAATAATTAGTACTCTTTTCGTATTGTAAAATGCAATTAAATTAGGTAATCGATCGGTTAGTTTATCAAACAAATTAACAAATTAAACAATTTGTAATGTACAATTTATATAACAAAAATATCAACAATTTCAAAAATTTGAATCATTGTTTTATGCTGATTAACTAATTTAAAATGATGGCCTCTACGTATCCTAAATCGGAGCTTCGAGGATGTTAAAATGATAGTATATAGAAAAGCTTACACACTCGGCAAGTTTTTTCACAACCACCATTGAAATGAATTATTGACAAACCACTACATTTACAATGCCATCCAATAATTAAAAACAATGTCTCCATGTATGGCGATATCTCTTATGTTTTTTCTTTTGGTGTCCTACTATAGGACTTTAATAAAGGTGATAAGAACATGTTTTTTGATACACATACCTGTTGTTATTGCACATTTTACCTCAAGTTTATCTATGAATTTTTAATTAATATTTATTAATTAAAATCTTCAAAAAATTTAGAAATCACACTATGTATATCCCTTGCCCCTTTATTGTTAATTACGCATTATCCGTTTTTTAAAGTAATTTTAAAGTGTATATAACGGAAAATATTAGGAATAAGAACAGTGCGATTTTATTTTGTGGTTTGTTTATTTTAAAGATCTGTTCACATATTAATAATACTAATATACTGATTTTTTGTTTAGTTGATTTGATTTTTGTTTTGTTTATTATTTTTTTTGTTGTTCTTTTCCTGTGTGTTTTAAATAATAAATAAATAAATAACCAAAAACTAAATTTTTTTTTAGCTTTTAACATATTGTATATATATGCATGATACCGCATTAAAATTATGAAACTTCTATGAGATAAATAATTTAATTTCCTGTTTCGAAAAATGGTTAAGCGCACGCGTTTAATAGCTGGAAGATGAAAATATCAGATAAATGATAATATCTGAAAGCAGAATAATAAAGAATAATAAAGACAGTAATATTGTGTAGAGATTAATCAGGTGATCCTGAAAGCATTGCACCAGTGTATTATAGATAACATTCCATAGTAATAAATATTTTCTATTCAAGTTTTTATTATAAATCTATAAATAATAAAGAGTACAAAAATGACAATGCTCTGGATAATACAGGAAGAGACATAATCTCCTTCC
>JAPMOQ010052495.1:608086-624485 GCA_026543055.1 Argiope trifasciata
AAATGACAATGCTCTGGATAATACAGGAAGAGACATAATCTCCTTCCATATGAGTCATCATTCAGAAATATGTATCAAAAATTGGCATTACCTCTCGTTGACTTGTATGTCTCCTCTACGACTTCGGAAAAAATATCCTTACAGCAAGGTTTCTTGTCTTCGCAGCAGATGTGTAGATTGGGGAAGTATTTGATGCCGTTGTGGTTGATGGTGAAATTGGTGTTGTTAGACACCTGCTTCTCCAGACTTTGAGCAACTGACATGTACGGGTTATTCCCTTCAGAAATTATGGAAAACTTACTCCACCGGTAATACTTGAGCAGGACTAGCAAGGACCGCACTACCTGAAAAAATGTGTCGTTAGTAACAAGGATTATTGATGGCATGATTACTATTATAAAAAGAATTTGAAATCTTTTGCAAAGTTGTTAGGATTTTTAGCAATATCATTTTCATGAATTTGAGAATTGTAAAAATTTATATAACTTTAAATGAACAAATCTGAATAATCATAGGTTCAAAAAATGCATTTTTGGAAAACTTCCGTCTGCCTGTGACAAATGTAACTTAAAAGCACTTTTAGCAAGACGGTTGAAATTGGAAAAAAATTCTAGGAATCAAATTTGCGGATTTCTATCAAATTGTGTGTAAAATATGTTAACAGGTAGAGTATTTATTGGAGTGTTCTAATATAAGTGACAAAGGTAACTTAAAACACTTTTGCAAGACGGTTGGAATTGGAAAAAGTCTTTGCATGAAATTTTTAGATTTCTATCAAATTTCAAAATATGTTCAGAGGAAGTCTATCTATTAGATTGTTCAAAGTAACAGATTAATTATGAAACGATGGGCCAGCCATGTGAGATCCAGGGTACAGATTTAAAATCTATAATATAGATACCAATTTAATTTTGAGGTAAATCAAAAAAGGGATTAACCGTCTGTCGATTTGTACGTTCAGAAATATGTAAAAGTGATTATTCAAGAACGCAATGATTTAAGTATATCAAATTAAATATGGGATTTTGCAACAATTTTTTTCGATCGGTTGGGAGAAATGCGATTAAAACTGAAATTCAATTCCTGGAAGGCCAGAAATCGATAGCCAAATATATTTCCAGGAACCATATGATAGATTTAATAAAAGCGTTAAATTCACGTCAGAAATATTTCATAACTATTGAGCTTGAATGCCGTTCAAGACTTTTCGGGCTTGATAAGTTTATTAGAAAATACCCGAGGAAATTGGGAGAACATTCCCATCGGTTTATATTTTGCTGTTATGTTAATTAATATTGTTTCCACACACGTTTTTGTAATTTTCATGAGCAAAAGTACATATTTACTTAATATAAGAATTTTATATTAGGAAATTGAATTAATGGTTAGAAAAAGAACACTGCATCAAAAGACAAAGACTTAGGATAATTAATTATTTCTGTGGGGGCGAATTTCCTCTTAATGATCAAGAAGGATTAATTTTAATAAGTGCATTAATGACTTATCGTCGCATTCAATAAGGATTGGAAGAAAGGAAACTTAGTAGGATAAACTATTACTTCTAATAATATCCTGCGTAAGATAGCGAGAAGTCGTCTAGAAAATTAGTGCTCTAAACTTTAATTATGAAAAAGATAAGATTCATTATAGGGAATAACTCGTTATGGGCATTAGATGAAGTGAAAACAAATTTTGCGTTTCATTGTACAGAGTACTTAAATAACTGTTTATTTTATTTCTAAAAGTTAAATTTACTAAAGGTTACTAAAAGTTTTTCAAAAAGTTAAATCATAAAAAGAAACAATTTAGAATTTTATTTTATAATTTAAAATTGCAAATCAAATATATAAACAGCTTTTTAATGCAAATAGCATTCGAAAAGCAATTGCTTCCACAGAAAGAATTACGTTTAGAATTAAATCCGACAGGAAAACTAATAAATCTTTAAGTTTTAATTACATTTGTAGGAATCCAACAATAATAATTATCCCAAATCATAATTAAAAACACCTTTTGGAAATTTATTATCAAATTGTTTACAAAAAATGTTTAATATCTGAATAAGTCAGTTGGAATTAGGGTTTTAAATCGTGACAATTATGCTTTAAACTTCCGGGATGTACTCGGAATTGTCATGCATTTAAAATTTTATATTTATACAAATATTTCTCCTGGGATGATTATTTATTGAGTTGATAATCTTTCCATTGTTTCAATGGAAAATCTGATAAATTTTTTAATTATCTTTTTAATGAAAAAGGAGTAAGGAATAGGTGTATTTTCTACTACTATTACTAAACGAAAATTGTAATATTCAATATTTCTCATATTTTAAAAATCGAAGGTATTCCTGAATTCGGTATCATTACGAATTAAAATGAAAGTTTTTAGCAAAATGTTTCTAAGCGATTAACAACGATGATTTTTATGCTGTTTCATTTCACTCGGTGTTTTCTCCTAAATAAATTACTTTATAATACATTTTTCGTTCAGATTCTGATGTGTTAAAATTATTAAGTTATATATTTTTATGTTCTTGACAATAAAATGCCATTTTAATGTTTTCAATCTTAAATTACTATTCAACGTCAATTGATACTGGTGAATTTTTTCCTAACTTCTCCCGACAGTCTCCCATGCATTTTGAGAAGACAGCCAGGGAAACATTCTGGTCAATTAATTTGCTACCTATAATCTAGCACTTCTTCGACAGCCGCTGAATCATGAGGTACAGTGTTGTAGTTTGCAAAAAAGAATTGACGATCTATAACACATTTAATAGGATACGACGTTGCAAAAACACTTTGGTATAAAAATTATCATCAGGGATTAAAACAACTACTTTGAAAGAGGAGTAAAGAAACTTAATACAAGCATCAAAGAATATTCCTTTTGAGACGAAAACTAGACCGTCTCCAAAAGGGTCCAATTCAATGATGAAGTTTATTGCCAATTCATTCTCACATGTTTGTATATACAAAACTCAAAAACCTTGACCACGGCTTTTATTCTTTAAATATTAATCATAGACAAATGTTATAAATTGCAAATCTGTGTAAAAAAGGTGCAAAATGTTATGAAATCAATTAAAATTTTCAGGGGGCTAAATTTAAAAACAAAATTTTGAATTTTTATACAGATTCAGTATAAAAATATTCCCAGGGAGTAAAAGGTGACAAATCCTATAATAAGCTTGTATACATAATTTCAGCAGTTTCATTCATGTCGGATGTTCGTGTTTTAGCGGTCGTACACAAATTAACAAAGAAAGTAATGATTGAATAAATAAATAGTAATTTTGAAACTTATTGTTTCTAAAGAATTTTTGAATTTATTATATAATTTGTAAAAATAACTTAAATAATGAAAATATTTTTTAAAAATTTCATTGACTGTGCTATTTTTAATTTTTATTTTATAATTAATGAAATAAAATTTTAAACTATTTTTCAGGAAACATAGATTTTAAAATTTGTATTCAAAACTAAAAATATGAAGCATATTTTATTTCCTTATGATGCAATCCTGCGACACTTTATCATTAACATTTGCATTATTGTAAACATTTGCATTTTAATTTTTGATTGGCCTTTCACGAACTTTGTTTTAACATATCTTTGAGAATTTTCGTTTTAAAATTCTGAAATTTTTTATATGACCTTATTAGAGGATAGGGCACGTTTTCCTAATTGGGATTTTTTTGGAAATAAAAACGACAAACACACCCTACGGGATGAAGAAGAAATTATTGACCCCATGCCGCTACCAAAGAAGCTTATCGAGAACAATAATGACAATTTATTTAATATATCTGCTAAACATCACTAAGTGTACATAGAGAACCATAGTTTAATTAAGATATTACAAATAAACAATGTACTTAAATCCCATTCAATCATTAATCAAAGCTGTTTAAAGCATTTACATCATCTAGATGTTATACCGACTTCATCCTCCAATTACGCCGTTATGCATTTATACATGTTCTATATTTTTGATTCAGGTAGTTTCTTGATTGGTCTTCAGTTTCTGACAGCTCCATTTCTAATTTTTAAACTACATACTTAATTATTACATATATTTTTAATTTTGAGTTAAAGTTCATAATAATCGGAATGAGTACATAAATAATGAAGGTTTTAATAAAACCGATGCGGCTTATAATCCGAATACTTATAAATAATATATAAGTAGTTGGATACATATGTATATTATTGTATAGATGTTTCTTATAATCGGAATCATTGAATGAACATTTAAAACCAAACTGATTATACCTCTATAATTGGGATTTTCCCTACTACAAGTGTGGCAATGAAAAATATTAAGAGATTTATTCATTCTTATTTTCTCTTTTTTATTTCCGGTACAGCAAGAGAATGTATTATCATTTATGGAAGTCTATAGGGGAGATTCTGAATAACGAAATGAATTAGAGATCTCAATATGTTTGAAGCTTTGGTGAAGTTCACATTTTACACAGGGAGTGAGGAAAAATCCTTTCTTTTGCACCAGAAAATTTAAGGAAGTTTTTTTTTCTAAAATAGTTAAAATAATCTTTACAAATATTGTATTTAATATCGGGACGTTACGTTGTTATCGATTTAAAGAGTCTCTTCTGTTATGTGTTTTTTAGATTCCAAATAAAAGCTTCCTCAAAATTAAAGGGAGTTAATATCAAAATTAAAGAGTGTCAGTGTTTGAGGAAAAAAACATTAAACATTTTCATCTCATCAAAATTCGTAAATTATTTATGTTCTGTAATAAATATAGCATTGGTTTATTAGGATGTCATATGATTTTGACTTTAAGAAGTCTATATACAAAGTTAGTCGAGGTAGAATTCTTTTCGGAACACTTACCCTTATATTACATTCCTAGATATTCTAATTATGGATGATGGCCATTAGCTTTGAGGATTCAAAAATAGTTTGCAAAATTTCTCCCAATCTATAATCATCTTATTATTAAAATTTCAATAGATTAAATTATATTATTATGTGATAGTTCAAGCTAGTGACACTACTGTTTGCATTTTTAGCTAATGATTACCTAGTTGTTAAATAAGTCATAAAGCAAAAGTTACCTTAAAATAACGGATAATTTATTTACTAAAAATATTTGCATTCGTCATTTAGTCAGAATTGTGCGAATACATCAAATGTCTTAATAATATCTCAAACATTGTCATTACTTTCAATTACAAGCAAACATGTTAATGCTAGGAAATGTGTTTTCCCAGATAGGTATCTCGTCAGAACACAGGTCACCAAGTGACAAATGTGGCATAATAGAAATCCCTGGGACACACAATTTATTATTTTCGACTTTCTATAAAAGTAAATGAGATGTAATTTTGCTTAAACGCAGGTATCTTGTAATCGGGTAATTTCATTTGAAGGTCTTTTCGTCAATTAAACAATTAAATGTGTCTCGTCACGTTCTTGTCATTTTTCTGGATAATACTTAACATACATTAAAACTTGGCAATTTGTTCCCTGCATGTTTCTGTTTAATCATAGATTCCGTTATAATTATTATCTGGAATCGCATAATTAAATCCGGTGACATTCATAATATGTTATGTAATAAACATAGCGACTGTTTTGCGAGACAATGATAGAATACTTTGGCATAGTAATAAGCCAAGGAAAGTATTTAATGTCATATTTGATTTATGCACTTTCTCAAAAATTGTCGGAATTAGATTTAATTGTAAACATTACCATTCATAAAAAAGGAAAGGTCATTTTGCTCAAATAATAATGCATTTTTAGGTTATTGACATTTAGATTAAAAAGTGCTTTATTTCCTATCTTATGAGAAGTCAACTATGCTCTGAAGATACCAAACAAACTTAAAGTTTTACAATCAATAAAAATAAAATATTTATATATATATATACTTAAATTTGCATAAAATCAAATATAAATGTGGAAATTTTCACTACATATATTTAAGTTCAGTACTATTCAGTTACTATATTTCTTTAAATATATATGTGGAAATTTCTATTCTTTATAAATACACTAATAACAAAGGGAATTCCCTTTCTTATTAGTGTATATATAAAGAATCTATCAATGGAAAAATAGTTTTAGTGACCCATACTAAAGTTTAATACGTAATATAAAAAGCAGATTCATATTTCTAGATTTTAAAATTCTAGTAGCTTTGTAATTTTTAATTATTTTTAAGTCCATAACAGAGCAAAATTATATGTAAATTTATTTCATATCATAGGAAACTTAAAACTTCTAAACTCATTGATTTTTCTTTAAATCGATGAACAATTTCTTAAAGATTATTTTTCCCCTCTACACGTCGAATGAAATTTTAGTTTTAGAAAGAATGAATATTCTCTTCCCTTGTTTAAAATAATAAACAAGAGAAGGGATTTGGATTTTAAGGTATTTTGTAAACCAAAATAAATGTAAAACATATTTCAGATTCAGTTACATTTCTGAAAATTAAAATATTAAAAAGACATTTAAGGAAATCAAACTATATTAATATACAAACTTTTTTAATGCAACTATGTAAATACGTCATCTTTAATGAGATAGTTTAATTTTTTAATTGCGTAATAAAAGGTAAGCGAAATAATAGCTTTGTTATTTTAAATTAAATTATCTCACTTTTGAAGCAACATAAGGAATATTATGAGACGGACCTTGTGATTATGAACAGCAATCAGATAATATAGATGAGCCTGAATTGTCACCCCCTAAAATTATTAGCACCCACCCGCGGAGTAACATTTGGTATTGACAGATTTAGCAAGCATCAGTGTCATTATGCCGGTATTTCTTTGGTAGAATTATAATTCGAAATATAGCAGCCCTCCAATCTTGTAGCAGAAATCTTACCAGCAGTTTGCTCAAATTGAGTTACCGTTTAGTAACATGCATTATTATTATACAATAATTTAATGCATACATTAATTATTCCTCGACTCTATAGAACAACGTAAAGTGTTTTTTTAATTTATTAATATCTTATTACAAATATAATTTTTTTTACTATAAATTTTTCTCGGGGATTACCAATGTCTTATATGATGTAATGACTTTATAGGTTTTATGACATTATCGCATTTTTATTCCTTTTTATTGGAAAAAATACTGAAATACAAGAAAGAAAATGTTGAATAACAGTTTTCAAAAAATGATGCAAGATAAAATTTTATTTTTAACCAAAATGGCAAAAAAAAAAAAAAAAAAAAAAAAAAAATCTTCTTTGCTCTTGTTTTGAACCACAATCAGTTTTAACTTTCGTCACATAGCTTTAATATGTTAATGCAAAGCGCTTTGTATTTTTTTTAATTAGAAGAAGAAAAAATTCTCCTTATATTTCGAAGAGAATATTTTATTTTTTTAACTACTCTTTTCCCCCTAATACATACTAAATTATAAAAGAATCCAAAAACATATTTTCGTCGAAATTTTTTTCATTTCTTTTGATTTGCGGAAATCTTTTGATTACAATGAAAAAAAGTACCCTTTTTTTGTTAAAATGGAATATGATATATATGTATGCTTTAAAATTTTTTCTTTAACTTTATATCCTTTTACAAATGAAAATATTTGCTCAATTCATGAATTTTGTATTTAATATTTTCAGGAAGCAAAAAGCAAACTTAGTCTTTAAAGTAATGTACGCTTTACATTGTGGTTTACGATTTAAAATCGTAATAAATAAAAATAGTAAAAATAAATAAAGAAATGCTTCACATTTTTTATTTGTAGACTTAATGAGAAAACAGTTTCTACTTTTTTTTTTATCAAAATAAAATTTCTTACTACGCAATTTTTTTCTGAAATCTCATCACCTCTTGCAGATTTATAAAAACATTTCTTAATTTTTTTTTGATTGGATTCCTTGACTTTCAGAGGTCAACACTCCGAAAGAATTATGCATTTAATTTTTATATTATATATATATATATATATATATATATATATATATATATGACAGACAGACAGATAGATAAATAGATAGAGCGAGAGAGATTTCCTTCGTATATTAGGTTAATAGAAATAATGAAATGCAAAAAAAAAACAAAAATAAGAAAATTGAACCGAATTTTTTATTACTGGAATTATATCAATTAACATAATTTTGTAAATTTAATATATTAACTGAATATTAAATAAGAAATATTCATTCACAATTTGCATATTTATTATAATTTCTTAACGAATTTTTATTAATGAAATTGTCAATTGCTCAAAAAGTGTGATGTTTTATTTCATTACTTAACAAAGCTGATATCTTTTAGGAATTCAATACATTTCGCCCGTGATATTTTGTTTCAATTAGATAAGCATATAAGAAAAAATTAAAAAAATTATATTATTCATTCATTTTTTCATAAATTCATGTTATTCATCTTCCACATTCCTTGATATAGATCCTAGTTTCCATAGTCCGCTGTCTTCAGATGAAAGAAACATTTATTTTATATAAATGTTTATAATAATAAAACCTTTGAAATTACAATCTTTTTAACTTCAGGTCTTTTGAAAATACAAGTACAGACGAGTGAATCAATTTTTTGATTGAGAACATATTTGACAAATATTCCACAGCCTGCCCATGTGTAGAAGCAGTTATATTTACTTTTTTATTTAGAAATTGTATAAAGTGAAATCTTCAACATGTTTAAGAGAAAGTTGAAGTAATATGCATTTCATACCAAAGTGCAAGTTATTTTAGATAATTTAGGCAAGTGCCTTCTTTCATTAAATCTGAGAATAATATTGGTGAAATGACTTTTTCCCTCAGAAAAATTATTAATAATGCATAGAGAAAAGAAAGCAACTTGAAAAAAAAATTCTATTAATTTGAAATCAATACTTTGGGAATATAGCATTTACTTTGATAGTTATTTTCTTTTCGAATTTTTTTTTTTTATATCACTGGCATAACATATCACTTAACAAGGATAATTTATATTTTTTTACTGCATTAAATCTCTTTCCCTATGAATTTGTCGTAATGTTCAGTAATAAAAGCAATATTAATGCTGAATCGAGCAATAAAAAATTGTTTTTAATAGGGGAACATTTATTTAAAAAATTGTAAAAGACAAGGCATTAAAAGTTTATTTCTGCTTGGAACGGATGGTAAGCATTTTTATAAAATGAATATGTAATATGTTGTAGGAGAACGATTTTTTAATAAATCCATAATAATCATAAAAACTAGTTTGAAATATTTATATAAACTGTAATAGTCCAATTAAGAAAAATGCATATTTGATTTACCACAATTGCAAAAATAGTTACGCGTTTTATCAGAAGTTAAAAAAATTAAATTTCTACATTCTTTCAAGTTTCAGAGGTAAAACTCTTAATATGCAATATATTATCTTTGTATTTTGTATATAAAATGTATTTTATCTACAAGGGACTATACTAAAAATTCAGCTACAAAATATTAGATAAATATATTTAGAGATTGATTATGCAGAAGAATAGCTTTGCCAACATAGCTATTTAAATTGGTTCAGGATTGAACTAAATAATCATTTACAGAATAACTTCAGTATAGAAGTTATTTTTTTATTGATATTTTTTAAAAATTAAGGTATGGAAACTTTTAAATAACTCCTACAATTTACTTTAAGCAAAGCTAAAATATTTCCATTTTAGCAACAGAATAATAGGTAAATACATTTAGATATTAACTATACAGAAAAATGATAGGATGAACATAATATTGCCAACTAAATAGTGTGAGGAGTGAAATAAATAGCTATTTGCACAATAACTTCAATATGAAAGTTATTTTTAAACCGGTAAATTGTGAATGAAGATATGCAAACTTTTAATCAACTTCTACTATTTATTTTAAGCACAGAATTCAAAAATACTTCTATTTTAGCAATAAAATTAATGAGTATCGAAGAAACCCATTTGCATTCTTATTAAAAAAGAAACTAGTCTGGAATTTAATTATAATTCACTAAAGAAAGCTAGTACTTAAGATTTTGTCGCCTAAGGGTAAATTCTGTGTGTCAGCTTCGTTTTCATTCATTTCTCATCAAGCATTTAAATATTATTTTAAAGGGATTTTATAAAACTCTTTCAAGCGAGCCCTGAGCAACGAAATAACGACCATTTCGAATTTCAATTATTTTCTAACGCAACGCGATAAGTAAAGAGAAGAGCATTTGATTTTGGAATTGCAGAGAACTCTGGGTAGGACTTTTTCCTTTTAATTTATCAGTTTATTCAAAAGACAAAGTTGGAACATCGAAACAATTTGTGTTAGGTGCCATTTGTGTCAGGAATCGAGCAATCAAGATTTCTTTGAAGTCGCAAGAAAACTTCAGTATCAAAAGTTGAGATATGCACTTTGAGTTTTTATTATTATAGTATTTGCTTCTTTGATTCTTGGGCAAGAGAAATTTCTTCATTTTCTGTTGTTATTTTTAACCTTATAAAATCACTTTCATGTATTAATTAAAAGATAAGAAATTGATGTTAAATAAGAGAAATATGGTAAAACTTTCATTTGTAACTTCTTGATTTAAGTAGTTTCCTGGATTCAGTACAATGATATTAAATGAGAGGAGAAGAAGGTTAAAGCTTCATTTGTAACATTTTGATTTAAGTAGCTTCTTAGATTCAGCACAATCCTTTCAAATCATGGTTTCTCACTAAGACATTTTAATCTGGAATTTAGATGATGATGAGGCTATCACATATTAGAAATGTGGGGCCTTTGATATGTCCATTTAAGGAGAAGATTTACATGTGTAAGACATTTTTATGGATGAGTAAGCAATAGCTTAAATAAGCTTATATACAAGACTAGCTCAGCATGCTTTTCATACGACATGATAAAAAGTTGCATTTACTCGCACTAGGGATCCTGATATTTATTCTCCCGAGATTCATCTGAGACTTTCAACATCTTCATGAGTCTCGTGCAATTCATATCTTAAAATGTTTCTAGCATGATCATCAACATGTTTGAAATAAATACAAACATGAAATTAAAAATATTCTTAATTTAATATACTATGCTTGATATTTTTATGAAGAAATTATTTACAAAGTAATTAATTCTTAAATGATGAATTTTGCCTTTAAGTTATGTACTCAGTTTTGTTTTCTAAAATATTATGAAATGAAATTTGAAATTCTAATGCTTTATGTTAACTAATAAGGCACATAAATGAAAATATTACTGTACTGTAGATTTCTGATAGCATGTACTCCATTGCAAAATAAAAATAAACTGATATTTTTCCTATGATAATATAATAGTAAACATGAAATTCTTTTTTAATTCTACAACTGCTTGAAAAATAAGATATTTAAGTTTATACTTATTACTATTCACATTTTATCGAAGTAAAATGTGAATAGGGATTTTATTTATTGAAATTAAACCTATGTTATCGTTTGATAGCATGTTATTTCCCTGCTTTAGATCATACTAAAATAATTTCTATAATATTATTTCCTTAATTTATTAATAAAAGTCAATTATCATTAAAAAATTATCCCTTAAAAGTGGCCATTTAAGTATCGAAATACCAGTTTAAAAGGAAAGGACAATTAACCCCTCGATAGAAAGATTTAATGAAATTTCTATTTAACAGGACGAAGCCGACCAATTTAGTAAAGTCGGAAAGCAAATAAAAAGTTAAGATAGCCTTTTTCACAATTTGAAGAATAATTTTGATAAGCAGTTTGCTTCTCAGATGGCATAAAAATAAAATGATTCATATTTAATTTATGCAGTACAATACCAAGCGTGATATCCTGCTTCAAATACATACTTCCTAACACAATCTGCTTAAGAATTTCGTTTTTTGACCCGTTTAGACCCAATTAGACTGTTAACATGAGAGTAATCGATCTAGTTTGTGAGGCAGCTGCAGAAAGTATGGCACTCTTCCGCTGGTTCTTCCTTGACATCCGGTCAAGCCCATTTCTATGCCCAGGCACCACGTGATCGTTTCTGGAATGTTGGAAATGGCATTTCCGCACTTCCGTTGCTCTATAGTTGGCAGGCGTTGTGTACCATCTACAAAAGGCCATTGTAACAATCCAGTTGACTTAAACCATGGTTGTGTGCTACAACGAAAGCGGTAGCCATAGAATAAGATAATTTGATTCGATAAATTGCCTTTTATTTGACGAATAATGCTACAAAATGCTAATATTTTAGATTTTTTACGCATTTTTTGAATTAATATAAATTGAAAAGGTATTATATGATAAAAATATACTTCTAAAACCAAAGGCGCCTTTAAAATTTGATTTTTCCCCCCTGCTAGAAAGTGGTAAAAATAATAACTTTGCTATTTACAAAATATCAATTATCACTTACAGCTTTGTAGGTAACTTAAAAATGTATTACCAGATTCCTAAATGGGAGAAATTCTATCTAATTTTCGAATGTTAAAATTTCTGTTCTAATTAACACAAAATCCTTTTCTTTCACATTATGTAACCTTAAAAAAATTGTAACATCTCTTTGAATAATTAGGTTGCTTATTTTGTTACTCAAAAACTGTCGACAATATGAAGTAATCATTATACAAAATGAGAGCAAAAAAATCATTAGATTTTAATAATTATTTTTCCCATAAAACGTTTATTAAAATTTATTATTCGATATAACATTTAAGAATGCAAAATTAGTTCCAAAAAAGTAATATATTTATAAAACAATATACCTGGAAAAAGTGCACAATTTAGCAACAAAATACAGAGTATAATTTTTTTAATAAAAATTACTTTTATTCATTTTAAAGGATATGGATTTTGCGCTTCTAATTCTTAAAATATGCAAATCGTTTCTCCGTTTGAAGCAAAAGCATTTGAAATCTTTTCTATTTGGATAAGGCTTTCAAACGATAAGGGAATAAAAGACATTTTTAAGAAGAACTTTACTTTTTTTTCCGGGAGACTGAAGGAATTATATATTATTTTTTCTTTTATTAAGCGAGGTTTTGTTTGAAAACAAAAAGATTTCAAAAGCAGCTTTCTTTTTATGCCCTTTATGTTTTGTGTGCTTTAGTTTTTAAAAAGTGTGAATGCTATTAAAAATTAAACCTCCTTCAAGTAAATAGTATTTTAGTAGAGGAAATAAAAGGTTTAAAACAAAACGGTAATGCTGAATTAAAAATATTTGATTTCAATGCCATTCACGTATTTCTATTGATTGAAATTTCGTAAAATTTATCTTGTTTAAATCCTCATGTTTTTAAATTCACACTTAAAATTTACTTGCAATTAATTTTTTCTGTAGTTTTTCGAAATAGAAACATTTTGAATGAATTAGTAGCAAATATTTACCTAAAATACTCAATGTTCTCTTTAAAAAGAGCCTTGCTGAGATTTATTCATTACTTTTAGAAAAATAGATTTTTGAACGAAATTTCTTGTTGTATAATCTAGAAAATTAGCTAAATGTCAAAAATATCTATCCTAAAAATTTTAGTTTTTAAATTACTTCTTTGAATTGAATTCATGCTCATTCTCAATTAGTTGAAATTCTTTTCCCGTTTTTTCGGGATTGTTAGTCATATTTAATTACATAAATATTTACTGAACTTTTAACGAAATAAATCTTAATATTAAAATATAAAAAAAATTATGCATATTTGAATAAAAGTTTACAATTTTTTTGAAAACTTTTTAAAACATTTTAGTTTAATGAATATATATAAGAAGTAATCTTAGTCAATATTTTGAAATCAAGATTCTGATTAGTTCTAACATTTATGATTAGTTTTAACATTTATGATATGATATAATTAAAAAAAGGATAAAATCTCTTTGGTCATAAGCTTGTTTGTCAGACAACCCCTAAAATAAATTTTAGGTAATTCAGATAACGTTTCATATTTCAGCTGAATGCGGATATTATTGGAGATTTTCCCTATGCACAAAGTTTTATATTTCAACTGAAAAGCGGATATTAACAGAGAATTTTTCTATACACAATGCTCCATATTTCAGCTAAAATGCAGATATTACTAATAATTTTCCCTATATACAATATTTTATATTTCAGCTGAAATTCAAATATCAATAATGATTTTCCATATATTTAATCTTTCACACATATCAGCTGAAATGCAGATATCAGTAGAATTTTTTCTTTTCATAATGTATAATATTTTAGCTCAAATACGAGTATTAATAGAGATTTTCTGTATATTCCGTGTTTCGAATTGCAGTTGAAGTGCGGATTTTGGTGGAGATTTTCCTATGACCTATATTTGGTTTATTTAAAAAAAGATTCCAATAGGAATATACAGCTGAATGCATACATTTAAAAATAAAATATATAAAATAAAAAATATCCACTGTTTTAAAATTTCGTGTAATTGATCAAATTATAACAAAGGAGCAAAATCAATCTTTTTTTAGACTGGCCATTGTTTTTTTTTTACTTTGGCTATGCTGAGTTCATTTCTTGAAAATCACCAGAAATTATACTGCAAGCGAATGCGCTAAAAATCATCCAAAAGATTAAAAGAATAAAAAATTCGGAACATTGAATTTAAAAATCAATACTTCAATACGCATTGAGTCTTCTTTGCGAACATTAATATGATCGATTACAGGACTATTAGTGTCATAGTTCGTCTGAAGACATTTGCCACATACTAGGATATATACACAATACTTTAAACGCAAATGTGTCATAAATTATACACAAGCTCTAACCGAAATAAAATTAATATTTCAATTTATTGATGTTTTTAAATAAAGGCAGAGAATACATTAATATTTCATGGATTTATTGGTTTTTATCTACATATTAGAGTCATAAATATTTAAGAATAATATGCGAGTTAAATATGCGAAGAAAATGTAACAAAGGTCGAAGTTTTCATAAATTCTATAATTTTTCCTTATCTAGGAACATTTAAGATTAATTAATATCGAGTTAATAATGCTACATTAATTATAATATATGATAATATTACAAAGTCAATTATCCAAAAGTAAATTGTCTCATAAATTCGAATACGACTTCAGAGATTCACGAAACAATACTTTTGAATAAAATATATACTATCCATGCATTAGTCCTGTATTATGACATTAGGTAATAGTGCTTAATGAAGTATCTTTCTGAATAAATTGTGGGTCTTAAATTTGCAATGAAATTTTTATGATCTCAAAAAGTGATTATACCAAAAAATATTTATGACTACACTTAAATGTTCATGCTGCTTAAACTTAATATATTTCGATTTAATAGCAAATTCATCCTTCTAATTAAATGTCATATCTTATTTTAGGACATTCATTGCTTCAATTCATGCAATAGGACAAAAAGTTTGAAGTGTATTTAAGTGTGAAGTAAGAAATGAAATCTCTCTTTTACATGTATATTTACTTTGACTTAGTTACAAAATCCAATTTCAATAATTTTGTAAGTAGATACCAAAATAAGAAATACATTGCACCTGAAAATCTTGATTTTATAACTAATAAATTTTTTTATAGTATCCTCAAGCCAATTACAGCTGCCTTACTCTCGGAAACTTTATTTAAAAAGCTTAGATAATTAAAAATATTTGCTCTTCGTTTTATAAATAAACGCAAAATAGCACTTATGTGTGGATGCAATACGTATAAGAAGTCAAAATAAAAATCAGAGTTTCGTCATAAATGCAAACAAAATACTATACAAATTCAGTTCTTTTTTAAGACGGAGAGGTGCTACATTAGGTCCCCCTAAAATATAAATACTCAGCGATCAAGATTTAGAATAATTTTCACTGTGCTCTTAAAAACTGAGATCTCAAAGATTTTTATTTTGTTGATCATATTTCATAACATCTTCTTGCATCATCAGATATTTTCTTACCTACGTCTTCACCCCCCCCCTTCAAAAAATTGAAAATATATAATCCACTATTAACTTGATGTAATTAATGTAACAGGCTTAATTAATTCAATTCCCTTGAAAGAAACAGGATGAGGACAGCAAATAAAAGTTAATTGTGGGTTCTGACAAAATTCTAAATAGCTAATTGACCAAATTTTTAAGCTTCAGCTTTACAAACCCAGTCGATAAACTTAAAAATACTGTGGGCATTTGGTCAACCAATATTTTATAGAAGAAATTGTTCCTAAAAATTTACAATTTCAAAAAGATTAAAAGAAGGAAATTTATAATTTCAAAAAGATTAAAAGAATGATAATACTAAAAATTCCTAAACTAATATAAATGCAAATTTGTTTCAGTGTCTTAGAGGTGGAAATTTAAAAATTCAACCAATTTTTAAATATAAAATTTATGTTTAAGGGAAAAAAAAGTTGCACAGTTTTAAAGGCTTTCTTTAAAATTGGAGCAAATTTGCATGATTTTTCAATTACATTTCTTTTCATACTGATGCAGCTCGTATTTT